>JAYMSL010000559.1:0-23062 GCA_036897195.1 Plantago coronopus
AGATACACATTCAATTTTATTTTTTCATATGTTGATTCGATCACTTTTAGCCATAATTCATCCCCGCCAATTAAAAGCCTCCAAACCCGTTTTTAAAGCAAAGCTACATCAAATATTTTCATTTTTTTACACCAATACCACCATCCTCTTTTGAATCACATAGGTAGTGGTGCCACATTTAAGTTTCGGTACTTACAACTGGTCATATTCTTACCTTCATAAATTGCCCCGAATCTTCTAGTACACACATAGTTAAATAGATATGGTCCAATTGACAAATCAACACATGTTCAAGTATACTGGTTGATTTATTTTACTGCAATAGAAATTAGAAAGGGGGTGAAGAGTAAGGAACCTATTTAGGAAAGATTACAATCAATGAAAATTTCTTAATTTAGCTAAGAAGGGTAGGAAAGAGATAACTAGAGGAGACATATATCGAATGGGGCTAATAGCTATTTGTGCCCATATTACGGGCTTCAGAGAAATTTCCCATGATTTTATCACTGTTAATTACAGGAAAACCATCAAATTGTATGAGAAGCCTAATGAGCAACTGTTTGTCGAGTAAGGAAAACTTGTATGTGGGTTATTTATTGAAAGCTCTCATTTTTTGTTTCCATATTGCTGTTGCTTCCGAATAATTTCCTGGAGTTCCTGTGAGAACAAAGATGGTCTATTTACTCCTTTACGCTTTATGTTTCTCAGGTACACAAAGGCATTAGAGGTTATAAAAAAGCTCCATAAAGATCAGGCTCAGGAAATAAAGTCATATAAACTGAAACTGGAGCATCTACAGACACTAAAGGATGCTGCTTTTAAGGTTTGTATAGACGAACTAATGCACCGCAACTAGAGATTTACAAAACTGCAATGGTGTTCAATTACTTCATACGGTGTAGGTTACGAATTGGGAAATTAAATTACAGAGATGAAAGTTGAAGCTCTCTCAAACTATATGGGTAAAATGCATAAATGTACCCTATATTCTTTGAAATATGAACGGATGTAACCCATGTTTCTAAAATTGCATGGATATACTGAGTGGACGACAACTCAACCCTTTTTCTTTGCTCTCCCTATTTGCTCTCTCTCTGCTCGCGATCGTCTCTGTTCACAGAGAATGGACCACAACAAAACAAAAGGAGAGAAAAGAAAGAGAAAACAAGAGAATTCCACTCTCCCTATTCTGCCTATCGAGGATGGACGACAACAAAACAAAACAAAGAATTCCACTTGCTCTTCTTTCTCTTTTTGTTTTCTTGCACTTCTTTGTTGACAGAGAATGGACGACAAGAAAACAAAAGGAGAGAAAAGAAAGAGAAAACAAGAGAATTCCACTCTTCCTATCCTGCCTATCCAATTCAAACTATTCAGACTTGCTCAATATTGGAGATTTGGACTGTGTATCTCACTATCCAAATTAGGATTATACCTTTATGTATACAAATTTCGTATATATTAATAAAAATAATTGTAAAATTATTAAATATATAAGTTTTCAATAAAAAAAACTATTACAAAATATAAAAGAACAATAAAAATATTAAAATTAAAAATAAAAACACAAATTATTAAACTTATACCAAACTTGTAAATAGTATCAAAAGTATAAGTATATCCAAATGTTTTAATTTTATATAAAGTTGTTATTATTATTATTGTATTAAATGACCTCTCGGCCAGACCCAATTGCCGCGGCCCTGTCCGTATGTTTATAATATATTTACTATTTTAAATAATTTTGAAATTCACTAAATTACATATACCACCCCTACTATATGCTCACTTCTCGGATTAGAACCCACTTTTGAAATTAATTTACTTTTAATATTTATAATAATGGTACTTCAATCTTTTTGTATTCAAATATTTTAAGACATAGGAAAAATGGAATCATCTTGTAAAAGCGATTTAGATTGACTTGTCTCATTTTAATTGGATAGAAAGGGCAATGCACTAGTTAGAATTCTTAAAGTCCATGCTAACGAATTTATTATTACTTGTATGGTTTTTGTGTTACATCCCTACAAGTTTATCTAACTTCCTAATACAAGTTGTATTACTGTGATTCTAGTTTAGCGAATTTCTACATAATAAACACTCATTTATTAGTACTTTGGTCCGTACTTGAATTTTATTCCATTAGTTTTTTGGTGGTAGCATGGCATTGCTTCCTTTTTCCTGCTAAAACAAATTTCTATCTGCACTAACGCAATCATATTCCAAGATGGTAGAAATAATTCTTAAGTGTCTGAGTATATTCGTTATACTCTAAATTGCCTGGCATCTGCCCTTTGTTGGTGTCCTCCTGGGATGATGAAGCTTTGAGTTCGAATATTGGGGACATGAGTCTCTCTCCTGGTGATGCCTTGAATTTCATATGCAGAAATCTGAACATGAACTGTTACTGGCTTTATAACTTACTTGTAATCTTCAAGGATTGACCTCAATTGATGCTTTCATTACATACTCTGATTGTTTTATTTATATTTTTGTTAGAGTTATTATAATCAATTTTTGATGTGACCCAGCTGCGTGAGAGCATTGCACACGATCAAGAAAAATCAGAAGCATCAAACAGACAAATCCAGGAGCTTGAGATAAAAATTCAGAATATAGACCGTGAAATCAAGCAAACAGAATCAACATTGGAAGACTTACAAGCATTACAGGGTAGGTTAGCCACAATGTCTGGGGAAAGAAAATCCAAATTTGAGGAAGCCCAGACGCGTTATGCAGCACTAACCGAAGAAAATGAAGGTCTGTTATTGTTTTTTTCCCCTTTGTTTTTTAAGTTTCAAGTTTCTGGACAACGAAGCGCAGCTCAGTTGGTAAGACGCTTCCCCTCCAACCAATAGGTCGGGGGTTCGAGTCACCTTTGCCTCTTCAAAAAAAAAAAAAAGAAGTTTCAAGTTTCTGGTGTCTTGACCATAAGTACATGTTCCAGTGTAAGTAATTTGCTCATAATTCCAATCTTCTATTCTTTCGCAGACACTGATGAAGAACTGAATGAGTGGAAAACTAAGTTTGACCAAAGGATTGCTACTTTGGAATCTAAAAGTAGCAAGTTGTCTAGGGAAAAGGTGGATATAGAGAAAAAAAATCAAGTTCTGGCAAAGAGCATCGAGGATAATTTAAAAGAAATTGTCAATCTTCAAGCTGCTGCTGAGGTAGTTTCTATGCTCTCTTTCTTCTAGAAGCTTAATTAATCTTGCATACCATTCTAATTATCTTTCTGTTTACTTTTTCAGACTAATGTGTGCTCGAAGAATGATAGAGACTTGGCAATCCAGAGGTTTTTTCAGAAGCACAATTTAGGTTCTGTGCAGAGTGCCCCTTTTAGTGATCAAATTGCTTATGAACTTACAAATAGAATAGAATCAAAGCTGAAGGACCTGTATGAGGAGCTGCAAAATCAGAAGGTGCTATTCCTCCTCATAGCTTTATAACTTGTCTGCTTTTTAGTAGCGGTAATATCATTAATGATCAAGATTTGGTACAAAATTAGAGAGGTCCTCTAGAAATAATACATTGTTGTAGAAAGAAAAAGCTCTTCTTTTGTCCCTCTCAGGCGATCTGAAAATGAATAACTGGTTAAATATTCAAGTTAATTATGTATAAACAAAAAGACTGTCTCAAAGAATCTTATTTCATCAAACCCAGTGTGATTTAAGGACGGACTAGTTCTGCACAGTTCCATCAACATTTAATGATGGAACAAAAATTAATTTGAAGAGCGGAAGTTTGAACAGAAAGAGACATTTTAAAAAATGGCATCTATTCCCTATTTCCCTCTATCAAGTATCTACAACCGAGCCTCATTTGAAAACGAAATCCGAGCCGAATCTTGTGTTTCATATGGGATTTGTCATTTGTATTGATTACCATGAATTGGTAAAAAATGGATATTGATGAGGCTTGTGATGAATAAAAGGAGAGATTGAATGCAGACATGGACAAGAGTACATTCTACAAATTTGCTCAAACAAAACTAGACTGAGGATGGGTATGGCATGCTTGTTATTTGGTGGAATATTCAATTTTTCGTTGTAATTCTGCAACAGTTTTGGAGTGTCCTATGTTCCTCTCCAACTCAGTAGTTAATGGTATTAGTAAATATCCCTGAACTAAAAAACAATGGAAAGAGCTGCCCGATGTGTGATAGAGATTCGAGGATCGAAAGACAAAGAAGAGGGCCAGATTGCAAGAAACATTTCATTTTTCTGGTTTCCTGTCTTACTGTTCATTCTGTAGGCGTGTGTTTGCATTCTTCATCTTTAGGACTGAATAAAGTCAATGCTATATCTGTAGGACATTTTCATTCTTGGAATTGGTTGAAAATTCTTTGAGTTCTTACTTTCTGTAGAGGTGTGTTTGTTTATTAGAGTCTTGTATCTGATGGTATATTGTTTCAGGCCTCAAATGACAGGGAAGTTAAGGCGGGATTTGAGCGTTTCATGCACGGAACGAGCCGTCTCGGAAATATCGAAGCACAGAAGCAGGCCAAGACTCAAATAAAGGTCTGTTTAGCATGTAAAATATATAGTTTCTTCAGCGCAGTGTCTTGTTCCTGATTATATTTGTTTGATTCTTTCACAGAATGATATCGAGCAACGTATTATTGATAAGCAGAAGGAGCGTGATTTATTAGAACAAACAATTTCTGTTGGCGATGTTTCTATCATTGAAGAGAGGGAGAGAAGCATTGTAATTCCCTAGTGTTGCTTTACCATTTTATGATATGCCTTGTGGTTTTCTAGCGCATGATTAACTATTTATCCCTTCATGCAGACTCTTGAGTTAGAGAGAAAAGCTAATATCTATGGCAAAAGGGACTTTCCTTCTCTTTTTCGAGAAAAACTTCATGAGAAATCAATGATTGATAAAGAACACACGGACCTTACTCGATTAAAGGAACTCTTGACAGCTGATGTCCATGACAGAGTTGCTTTATCTCTTAAGAAATCTGAGCTGGAAAATTGTAAAAGGAAACATCGAAGAAAGTAAGTTTCTGCTTTTCAAGTTCTTTAATCTCCTCAGAAAGAATTAAGCTATTTCCCAACTCCCTCCCATTTTAAATAAATAAATCCTAACATTTGTAAAATAATTGACATTCTAGTTTGTTTGCCTTATTTTTTTTGTTGAAACGGAAAATCTTACCACTCCACTCCTACTCCTACACTACTCCAGCATCCTTTCCACTCGGCCACCCTTCATAACTCCAGCTTGTTTCCATGCATTAATCCCGTCTGTGTCCCTGCCCATTGATTAAAAGTCAGTGTCACCCACTCTACACTTTTTCAATCATTCCACTTAATCATTAGGGGAAAATTTGGATGGTTCCCCCCCCCCCCTATTTTGGTGTACACACTAGATGACTAAAATGTCCTTTAATTTTTTTTTAAGGGAGGGAGTACTTTTTTTTGGAAGTTTTCTGAAGTCTTTTCTGCCTGTCACAGATTGGATGAATGCAAAGGAAAAATTAGGGAGGTTCTGAAGGGAAGACTGCCACCTGAAAAGGATATCAATTATGAAATTCTTAAGGTTCAAAGGTTGATACAGCAAATTAATCTTTTATCAGTTTTATTTCCATTTCTTAGTGAGACCAGCACAATATATTGTTTTCTGTGGTAATTTCTCAAATGTTCTGTTACCCTAGTAATTGAAGTATGGAAAGTTGTTGATGTTCTGTATGTGCCACTAGGGAACTTGCTGATCTTTGCTCCGTTTGAGTACCGGTCCATAATGGTGCTAGTGCAAGATTGGATATCTCTCCTCATGAATCAATGTTCGCACCCAAGATATATCTATTTAAAAATATTACTTAAAAGATGGTTCTTTGTTGAATAACTATTGTGCATGTAGTCTACTTTTGATATCAATGTCTTCTCTTTGGTTAGCTTCATAGTTTGTCATATAATTTAATTCATTTCACTTTTGATATGCTTCGTCTCTTACAGTGCTCTGAAAAGTGAGTGTGCTGACTTGGATAAAAAAGCTGATGAAGCCAGGAATGAGGTTACAATAGTGCAATTGAGAATGCAAGAAGCCAAGAGCAGTTTGTCTAAACACCACAAAGATAGGGAATGTAAGTCTCTGATAATTTACCACTTTCATGAATGCAGATGGCCTGTTTTCTCATTCATCCCACTAATTACTAATTTGCATTTGCTGCAGCAAGAAAGAGGCACATTGAATCTAAACTTCTGGCAATGGGCCAGCAATCAGGCAGTGTTGACTCCTATCTCAAGATCGTGGAGTCTGCTAAAGAAAGAAGAGATGTTGCGAAAAGGTTTTTTGTTTCTTTATCATCTGTACAAACTCAGTCTCCTGGTTGCACTGTTTATTACGTGCCAAAAAAATGCATTCACATGATTTTGCAATTCCCTGCAGAATCGAAGAGAGGGCTGTTGGGATGTCACAATTTTATGAACCGAATGTGCGAATTGCTCAGCATGAGCACTGGTGTCCTCTCTGTGAGAGACCATTTTCTGCAAGTGAGGAGGAGGAATTTGTTAAAAAGGTTGTGTGACAAAATGATTTTTTATGATTTCTATTCCTACTATTACTAATTAAGGCAGAATATCCCTAACAACTTTTGCATCATTGCAGCAATGGGTGTTATCAAGAGGTACTTCTGAGCAGATTAAAGAGTTCACGGAGAAGTCTTCATCTGCAGATTTTCAGTTTCAGCAATTAGACAAGTTACGGACGGTGTATGATGAGTATGTGAAACTTGGCATGGAATTGATACCTCTCATGGAGAAAAATATGATTCAGCTAACTGAAGAATTAGAGCAAAAGAATCAGTTGCTTGATGATGTAATGTAAACTTTGATGTCATTTACTTTTTCGCTCCATGTGCTTTCAATTGACTGCTATTGCTTTCTCAGTCGAATGGACTAGTTAAGAGTTGAGTGGCTACTGTGGGATTCTGCATGGGGAATCTGTAGTTTGTCTTGGTCAATACAAGTAAAACGGTTTATATTCTCAGGGCATCGAGGATATTACTAGGCTGGACAACAGACTATGAGATTGTAAAGGGATGTTACTCTTTAGGGAAATATTCGCCTGGGAGACCCTCTGAAAAAATTAGTTCAAAGAACGGTAAAGGTACTGTGCACGCTGTACCTTTAGTTGTTCGACGTACATATTTTGATGTACCTTTAGTTTCTCAAGGTGCAACGTCCGTTATTTTTTATATAAATTGTTCCAGAGGGTCTCAACTGGTAAAGTTTCCCTTACTTTACTGGTTCAATAGTCAAGCTAGTAACCACGTACCTGATAGTCTTAGTGTAGCGCCGCGGTTATCTGAAGTGCTGTAGTGCACTCCTGTTATTATTATTTCTTAACACTTTTCACTACATGATATTATATCTAAAAAGTAATAAATATCCTTTTTTGTTGTGATGGTTTCTTTTTGCGTTATATTGCATGTATCACCATTAACCATTTAGGTTTGTATCATAAAAATATGGCGAAGCTTTTGTAATTTGTATAACTATTGGACTTCTCTGTAAAACAATATGGCTTTTGAATTTGTATTGTGAAACTTAGGGCTTTGTGACTTGTACCTCTAGTCTGCTGCTTCTAAATCTTGGTAAATATTATTACGTCTTCTACTTGTCATGTCAAAATTCCTGTTCCCTTGTCGTTGAATGATAATGCTGAATTGGTTCGAGTTACTTGGTTGCGTTTCATACATAATAGAAACACCCAACAATATGATGATAAGGACCCTTTTTTTTCTACAGGTGCTGGGTGTATTAGCTCAAATTAAGGCTGAAAAGGATACTGTTGACACTTTGCTCGATTCTGTAGGAGCCTTTAATAGTCTCTTTGAGGAAGCGCAGCGTTTGCAGGAAACTGTGGATAAGTTGGAAAGAAAACTAGATCTGCAAACCCCAGAAGCAAAATCCCTGGAGGAGGTTGAGTCAGACCTACAAGTGTTGCAAAAAAACAGGTCAATAAAACGATCTTCAATGGTTAACTTGTTTCTGTTATCGAGAGATTTATTGAATCATTTTTTTCTTACTTTATTTTTCTTGTGATTACGAGAGATTCTTCGTTGCAGTTAAATTTGTATTGTCTCTCTGTGTGTTATCAGGAATGACTTACACTCCTATCTGGATGCATTAAGAGAAGAACAGAATCTCTTGGACAAGGATTTGGCAGCTCTTCAGTTACGGTTGAGTAATCTAAGGGAAGAGAAGCAGAAGATCACTAGCATATTGTCTAACATTAGCAGAATTGAGGAGGAGTTAGATCGTCTCGCTGAAGAAAGAAGTCAAATTGAGTTTGACTTGACGGTAACTCTTTTTTTGAATGTTCTAGTGTATTCAATACATGAAATTTCCATTTCATATTCAAAGATGATTTTTTTGAGAAACCACAGTTAATCCCTACTTGATCTGCTGATCTGGATGAAGTTTACTTCTCTGAATGAGGATTCTAGATTCTGATGTCATCTTGCTACATCACTGGTGTTAACTTTTACTTGAAATTTCTAAACTACTATGGATTCTGTGTTATATCGATCAAGGCAAATTGATTTTTTTTTCTTTCTTTGTACGGTACAAACTAACTCTATACAGTCATATCACATATGGCCGGGACTGGAAGAACATGCTTATAAACAGTTTTTTACTAAACAGAGTTGTGTGTAAGTATTATTCTAAGAGTCGGTAGCGTGAATTTTTACAATTACTGTATAACGAGTTTATTCCTTCATAGAGTATTTACTTTAGGCCTTAGGGAGGTCTGTTGTATCACATTCCTGAATTTATTGCCTGAACTATTCTAATTGTATACATTTTCTCAATTATTTGTATTGCTATTTTAGTTTTCAAATTGTTTCAGATTCCCTACAAATGTTATCATATCTAGAAATCCTGCCGTTTTTTTTTCAATGTCGGCATCTACATCTGTTCAGTTGTTTAGGTAGTCTGGGAGTATTTACCAACTATTTGCAGTAAAAGTGGATCTATGAAACTCTATAATTTCCTAGTATGCACTGATAGTCACTGGCACATGATCTCCAAGTTGATGAAAGAATGCAGTAACACTTTAGGTTTCCTTACGCTGTAGTCAAAAGTCAAAACACTATACTAGCATATTATGTTTCGGTTTTGTGTACTCCATAAATTAGAATGGATGGAATTCTATGGCTTGATTGCTAGTTTTGCTACTTACAGACTTGCTTTTTCTTGTATATTTGTCGTGTGTAATATCGAGATTTGCATGTGTGCTCCGTGTTTACCATCCTATCAGTTACGTTTAAACGTGTTTTTCTTGGTTTTATATTGCTTGTTTTTTTTATTGAAAAAAGAAAAAATCTTTGTTTTTGTAACACGAGACCCTTCTGATTTCACTGTGTCTTATGCACTAATACTGATTTAATTTCAGCATCTGACGGAGACTCTTGATCCATTATCGATGGAGGTAAAAAAACTGAAAGAAAATTATGATGAGTTGAAGTCCGCTCGGGATAGGAATAATGAAGCTCTGGCTCATAGTTACAGAGAAAACCAAACAGATGTTGAGAAGCTGCTTAGCTTGGTTTCTGCAATCAAAAGGTATGTCTCTTTATGATACTGTTTGATGTATTTTCTTCCCACTAATGAATTTCACTACAATTGGTATTTTCCAGTTATGATGATTCCAAAAAGGCAGAGAAATTGAAAACATTGCAAGAAAAGCAAATAATGTCGAAATCAGAGCTGGAAAGGTGTGAGACCAGAGGGAAGGAAATAGTGTTTGAACTCGAAAAGTGCAGAGATCTAATTCGAAACCAAGCCGAATTAAAACACAACATAGAGGAAAACTTGGAGTACAGGAAAGTAAAAGCCCAGGTCGATGAACTCACTCGTGAAATTGAATCACTTGAAGAGAACATAGTGAAGATGGGTGGTCTTTCCAGAGTTCAAGGTCAGCTGCAAGAACTCAATCACGAGCGAGATAATCTCCTCACAGAGGTTTGAATAATTTATCATATCACAGTTCAGCACGTTTGGAGTGAATTTTAATGAGGTTTCAATCTGCAAATTCAAATATTTATGTTTTGTACTAGTTTCGGGTCAAATTCAAATAAGGTTTTAGTTCGGGCAGAGCACCTCCTGCTGTTGCTTCCACACTTCTCTTTTGTGAGAAGTCCTTCTTTCCAGTATAATTTTTCTTCTTCTTTTCAATGTTATCTTTTCGAAACTATAATAACATTCTTTTATCAAACATCACGTCATTTCACCACAACTTCTGCATAATCATGCAATTTGTTTTGAATTGCAACCAACACTTTAATCCTAAATCTAATCTGGATCAATATTAATTAGCTTTGCTGACTAAGCCTAGTAGTGCTTTACCATATAGAAATCCTGATCCAAACTCCAATTGAACGATTTCCAGATGGGTGCTTGTGTGCTCTAGTGTATTGACAACTAATTGCAGTTCTGATTGCCAAAATGAAGTCTCATCGAGATGTACGGAGCTTTAGGCCTGTTGCCTTGACTGTAATGATGATATACTAATTCACAGATATTACGAGATTCCAGATATTGATGGTTGACATAAATGCTGTATTATATATTCAATTTTCTACTAGAGCAATGAATATTTCACAGATATTACATATACATAGTTTTTCTTCTGCACGTAAATGTTTGAGTGTCTTTGGCTTGGAAAATCGGGTCTTTATTATGTGATTTGCTGGTCCGTCTGAATTACTCAACATTTACTCCCTCTGTCCTGCTATTCTATAGCATTTTGACCGCAAATTAGTACTAAATTATGCAGGAAAAATATAATTAGTATTGAAGTACTTAAAATGCAATTTCATGATATATTTTTATTAAATAATTTCCAGTGTAACGTGGGAGTAATTTGTGGTCATCAGATGGTCTAAAATGTCAAGCCAAATGGGTATAGATCATAGAATAGCAGGAAGGAGAGTTTTATTTACGTATAGCTTTTCTGGTGGATAGAATACCGTTGATTAACTGAATAGGCATTCCTGCAGTCAAATAAACAGCGTGGAATCTTGTCTGTCTACAAGAGCAATATTGAAAGGAATAAAGTAGATCTTAAACAACCGCAGTACAAAGATATCGACAAGCGTTACTTTGACCAACTAATACAACTCAAGGTGGGTTTCTTTGTTCTTTTAAGTTATGTCCTTCTCACAGCGGAACTTTGCTGTTTAGATTTAACACCGAATCTTTGTGATGGCAGACTACAGAGATGGCAAACAAGGACCTTGACAGATACTATAAAGCACTTGACAAGTGAGCCCTTTATTGTAACACTTATGTATGCATATGTCTTCATGACTTGATTGATTTATGTTGAAGTTATCCTGTATTAGTTAGTCTTTAGTATCATCATCATTTTGCTAGCCACATGATTCGTATCAGCCTTTAATTTTTGTCCACCTCTTAGCTGTTATACCGGTTGAGTACGATCCTCTCAGCGGAGTCCTTTCTCTACATCACTCACATCATCCTCATTTTTTTTGCTGTTGATTTAGACCATCGGTGTTTATTCCTGTGTTTAAGTTTATTCTTCATTGCTTACTTACACGCTGCTTTTCCCTTGCCAACATATTATGATTGACTGCTCGTTCTTTACCGTGATTAGTGATTGAGTTCTTGAGATGTAACGTATTACCATTATTTCATTTCCCTGTGTTAAAAAGAGAGTTTTGAGTGATATGAGCTCTCTTGAGGTTATTACCTTTCAAGAGTTCTCTTGGAAGGTAAAATATGTTTCTTACATTGACAGTCAATACCGTTCATGTAATTATACCAGTTTACCTTTTGATTAATTAATATGGCTTAGTGGAATGCATTTTCCACATGCTATTTCTTTAGTCAGACTTCAGAAGTAGCTCCCTTTGATTCCACTATTGCGGACCGCTAGGGGATGCATCTATGTTCTATATGCAAAAAGGTTAATTTCATAGTCCTTTTAATTTGTTGTTTTGGCATGTACCTTAAAAATTGTGAGTCTTTTTTGCATTGTAGACTTGTAGTTTAAAAGTGATGATTGTGCAATATACTTCTAACTCTTGTGATTGTTTTGCATTGTGGTTGAACGCTGTTGATTGTACGTAATGTGTTTGTTAAATTGTGATTGTTTTGCATTGTAATTGAAAGGTGGTGATTGGGTAATATACACTTAGCTTATTTATGCAGTTACTCCTAATGTTGTTTCTCTGTTTGTTTATCTAATTTTAACACAGGAAAGTTCACATTTAATTCTGTCCCTCAGTAGCAATTATGACCCATTTCTTGTTCTTGTCTTTTAGAGCACTCATGCGCTTCCACACTATGAAAATGGAGGAAATAAATAAGATTATACGGGAACTTTGGCAGCAGACTTATCGGGGACAAGATATAGATTGCATTCGGATTCATTCAGATTCAGAAGGTGCTGGCACTCGATCGTATAGCTATAAGGTAATTGACAAATGTTTCTTATCTTATGAAATCAAATAAACCTAAATACAATGTCTCTAAGTGTCATCAAAAACAAAAAAGGCACCTGCAGAGTTCTCTTCCTACATTCACCAGAAACAATATGCAGCCTGATATCACAAACTTACTCAGCCAATTAGGCCTGCGTATGTAGAACATTCAGAAGCAAATGATTTTGTCATGGTATTTTTTAATTTCCTTGGCTGCCCTGCGCAATTAGGCGTTCACAGATATTATGGAACATTGTATTTGTCGGTCCAAAACCTAGCAACTATAGGTACATCCTATTTGTTTCCAGTGCTAGAAACCTTATCAAGTTCTGCTAGTAGTGTTCTGGTGGATGTCTCCACTAACATTGTTGTTCAAACTTCAATACTCATTCTTGAAACACTTATAATAGCTCACAGTGAAAACGGAAGTACTATTTTACCGATGCATATTACTTCCTAGTTTCTAGTCCTCGTTAATGGACTGGTGACAAATTTGTCATGTCATTCAAGAAGACCCGTAAGTCCTAATTTGTACTTCCTCCATCACAGATCATGGTTTACACTTGTCCTAATTTGGGTTTTTCTGACACATGTTAATCCTAAATCACAACGAAAAAGAATTACAAACATTGTAGTTAGACTATTATTTTTGTAACTCAGTTGTAATTTAGTAGTAATTTGCGTCCAAACAACCAAAAAAAAGTGTAAACCATGATCTGCGAGGGAGGAAGTATAAAATTTGTCCTAATTGGCTAAAATGAATTAGAAAATAACTTATGTTTGAGGCTGACTCCAGCCAGACACTACTTACACACCCGGGGAATATATTATGGCACAAAACACCACTTGAGTCATGAACTTTTGTGCTTCTTACTTTAAGACCGTCCAACTATATCATACTCATGAGTCATGATCTCCTAGTACATTTATGATTTAACCTTATTAAGGATTCTAAATTGGTAGGTAGCTACTGGCTAAAGTTAATAAAGGATCAGATATGTCTGTAATTTGTAACATTCAATTGGCACATGTCACTTTGCCTTCACACTTGTGCACCCCGGATAAAATTCAAAAGAATCATGCATGATCAACTTTGGAGTTAGTATAAATGGAGCAAAGTGCTACAAGTACGATTATCAACCCAGTCTACCTATAAATACTTCTACTGTCATGATCTGAATACATCCGCCACCTGGTTTTGAAAATCATTTGTTGTCATGCATAGTCACGACCCTTCGTCCATCCACACAGTTATAGATGTGTGTTTAAATGAACATCACAGCGGAATCAACCACAGCATCTGTTTGAGTTATCCAACCTTGAGCCTTGAACTTTTTTTTATGTATCCGTGAGTTTTATTCCTGGGTAAATGGCAGGTGCTAATGCTGGCAGGTGATGCGGAGCTTGAAATGAGAGGAAGATGCAGTGCTGGTCAGAAGGTAAATTATATCAGGCCAATTGGCAGCACACTGACTAATCAAATACAAATGAAGTTTTTTTTTTGCGGGAGTAGAGTTTTAAATAGAATATAAATGTGCTGTTTGGCTTGAATAGGTTTAATAGCTGTGACAGTGAAATGGTAAAATTGATATAGTGTACTTGTTCAGTATGTTGCCAAAGACAAGCACATAACTAAATTAGAAATCAGCTTTATTTATTGTGCTAAACTCTCACTCCTTTTTGTATTTTACTCCTACATCAAAATGCCAATCATTTCAGGTCCTGGCTTCCCTTATTATAAGATTGGCATTAGCTGAAACATTTTGCCTGAACTGTGGAATTCTGGCACTTGATGAACCAACCACCAATCTAGATGGCCCTAATTCTGAAAGCCTGGCTGCCGCTCTCCTTAGGTATGTAATCAGTTGGATTGAATATGGAGAAGTGAACCCAACAAAAAATATGTTTCATTTTAATGTCTTTTGATTCCTGTACTATTTCCAGAATTATGGAGGACAGGAAAGGGCAAGAGAATTTTCAGCTCATTGTCATTACGCACGATGAGCGATTTGCTCAACTTATTGGGCAAAGACAACATGCCGAAAAGTATTACCGTGTCACCAAGGATGACTAGTAAGTCAATGGTTTTATCTAATTTTGTGCCATCACACCTAAATTTCCTAACTTATTGGACTTTGCAACTTTGGTCTTTTCTTTCAGTCAGCATAGCATAATTGAGGCTCAAGCCATATTCGAATGATCCTCTGCTGGGACTCCAGGTTCGCTCACCTGGCTGAGATAGGTCCATTCAACTAATTTAATGGTTTTGTCTTCTGCAATTGTTAGTTTTTGTGTATGAGGGGTATGATGTGCTGTAACTCTGGAGATTTCTGTGTTTGCTACCTTTTGTTAATTGATAGCTCTCCATTTCATACCGAGTACGGTTCATTAAGAAAAAAAAATCAAGTCTCATACGAGCTCAGATAAATGAAAAAAAATGCAATGCATTCATGTCATATCTCTTACTGAAATCAAATGCTTCTGTTTATATATAGAGCTTAGCGTTACTCTGTTTTTCGGTAAATTCAATAACCATCGCTAGTTTTCTGTTTGCCACATCTCAAGCTGGAGTTAAATTTTCGTAACATAACTACTGTCTACTGAGAGAGAGTCTGAAATATAAAGATGAGGATAACTCAGCATTGTAGTCAAAGTCAATCAACAGGTAACAATTAAATTTTCTATACTTAAAAAACGACCACTGGATTTTGCTCCCTCCGTTCAAGCAAAATCTTCTCACTTGTGTTTTAATTAATAAAATAAGGTTTTATTATTTTTTGAGTATTATATTATAATTGGAGGTAGTGGGAGTACTTAGTAGTGTGTTGTAATTAAATGGGTGTAAAAAGATTGGAGATCACATATCCAGAAAAGGGAAGTTTTGTAATGGATTAGTAAAAAAGAAATTGGTAAACTATTGACTGGACATGCGGGATATGTAATTTGTCGTTTTTAACAATCCCACAAAATTGTGAACTTCTATCGAAACAAACTCTTTAACACCAAATTGTACACATTTTAGAGTCTACTTATCTTATAAAGTATTTCATCCGTCCCACAAAACTTTACCCACTTTTCAATTTTTAGTGTCTCACAAAACTTTTTACATTACCAAATAAGGAAGGTATTCACACAATAATACATTATTTTAACAACATTACTTCTTTATCACCCTACTGTCACTGAAAAGTAACATACCGTAACTTACTTTTCATTTACTCCATTATTTTAATTTATTTTATTGAACTGTGCGCTAATCTTATTTGGCAATGTTTTGTGGGTCAGAGAGTGATTTTTCCTATAAACATGTAAAATTTTTATCTAATCAATTTTTTCACTTTCTACAATATTTTTGTTTAAAATTTCACGCCGGAACAATCATAAGAAGCTCTGTTAAAGTTTGGAGGTAAAAAGGAAGCACACCAAATTATAGTCAAAACTGTGATGTGTATTCTTTGATTCGATTTTTATCATGAATCCATTATGTTGCTTGAATTTCAGTTTTTCGAGACTTTTCCGAATCATAAATTAATTTTAGAATTTCTTGGTTACAATTGACCTTGCGAACCGGCTTTCTTCAATACTAGTTCTGTGCATCTTTTGTGTAGTACTCTCCAAATTTCATTACACCATCTGATCCAGCATCTCCCGAACCAGCTGACCCACATCCCAAGTCGAATTGGATTACCCTTCTCAATTGAGGGGTTTTAAGTATATAAGGGGACTACAGATAAGGAAACTTAAGCATAAGTAATACTCCTTCCATCACACGTGATTTTACCTTTAGGATTAGCGCGTAGTTTAATAAACGGAATTACAATAAAAGAGTAAATGAAAAAAAATAAGTAAGACGAGATAATTTTTGGTGATGTGTAGTGAACTAGTGGTAAAGAGGTAATATTTAATAATCAAATTTTGTGAGACACTAAAAATTGAAAACTGGGTAAATTTTGTGGTATGGAGGAGTAACAACCACGTAAACTAAAATAAGTATCATCACAGAAATAAACAAGTATGAATCGAAAGAATATATGATAATAGTACTATTACATTGATTCTTAACTTGTAAAAATGTGACACCCAACCTTCATCAGCAACTACAGCTTCCATGGAAGAAGCGTAGAGCAAAACAGAAACCTTTGCTGGATGCGTATTGCATAATTAACCAAGCTTGACACTTAATCGACACAAAGGAACAAAAATAATAAGGCGCATGGAATACTTGGGATGAATATCCAGTTACATAAAATTTGCATCTGCATAGGTGATTTAGTCTTGGTACTTCATCTCAGACATCTTGAAGCCTGGCATGTCATATGAGGCTGAAAATTTCTCAACGTCAGCCTTCAGCTCTTCAATGTCTTTGTTGTTCACGAGACCCTTGTTGAAGTCTTTCAATAGTTTACCGTATTCCTTCTGGATCTTCAGAGTAAGGGAAACTGCCCTGTGGAGGAATTCAGCAATCTCCTCGAAGTCTTTCTCAACCAACCCCCTTGATGTCATGGCTGGGGCACCTGTAATAGGAATGACAATCAATCAACTCCGATGGTTATAAAAGACTGCATAATTCAATTGGCAGTCATCCTAAAGGTAAAAACAGACCACATAAGAAGGAAAACAATTGCACAGCTCAAACAACTTCATATACCCCAACTGAATCTGGCTATAATAACATTATAAATCGTGTTAAATGTAATGCACCCAAAGAATACATAGTTCTGCTTACCAATGCGAACTCCACCAGGAGCCAATGCACTGCTGTCACCGAACACAGCATTCTTGTTGACAGTAATGTTGCAAAGGTCACAGAGTTTCTCAACCTTATTTCCTGTCAAAATAAAATGCACAGAAACAAATCCATCAGAGGAAAAGGCTATATCAAATCACATTCTAGGAAAACTATAACAAAATTTTGAAATTACCAGTTAATCCAAGGGGACGAAGATCCCAGAGCACCAAATGGTTCTCGGTTCCACCAGTTACAAGTTTGTAGCCTTTGCTCATAAGATAGTTACCAAGGGCAACTGCATTGGCCCTGACTTGCTTTGCGTAGGCCTTGAATCCAGGTGACATGGCCTGTTTAAGAGCAACAGCAAGAGCACCAATCTGGTGATTGTGAGGACCACCCTGGAGGGAAGGGAACACAGCAAAGTTGATTTTATCCTCAAAATCATAAACTGAATCCTCTGGCTGGCCCTTCTTTGCAGGCTTGGGACCTTTGCGGTAGAAGATCATGCCAGCTCTAGGACCACGCAGACTCTTGTGAGTTGTGGTAGTCACCAAGTCACAGTACTCAAATGGATCTGCTGCTTCCTGTACAAATATATAATTACAATAAGAAAGACGTAGTGGCTTAAAGAGATAATGCACAAGATAGTAATAAATGTACAAATGTACAGTATACTGTAATTATTAGAATCTGCCTTGTCCTATTCCTACAGCATCCACGCTTCTGAAGCACCAACAAATAAGGAAAAAAAGGGTGTTGTGGTGTAGGGGGGAAATTGAGAGACTGCAAGATGATGATTGTCCTAATTCTCATTTGGAAAAATAAACGAAAAGGCATAATATAAATGCGTTGCATTTCACTATCCAAATATAGGAGTTTTATATCTGAAGACTTGTGATCAAGACAAAATATCCCAGTGTTCCCAATTTTAACTTTTTAATATCAATAATAGACAGTCAAACCCACATAAGTTCCTTGTTTCCCATTCTAATATCCAACGAAACCGAGTAGTGATCTTATGGTATATATTTTAGTACTATTACTACATCAAATTTAGTTGGAGTGACATTACTATTATCCATTTATCCCATGTCGCTATCCTAAGTAGCCAAAGAAAGTATTTTATCCCCTCCTCACCCGAAACAGAGAATAAATAATCATCACAACTATAAGGACCTCAGTTCTCCGTCCCCAGACCAAATGACTACGTTCAAATTACACATGCTCGTGAACGAGCATTCATGGCTCATAACAAATTACATTACACTGATTCTGGAGACTAGAAATAACACAGCAGTTCAGATTAAATAAACTCAATCAAATATCGAAGCAAACAGAATCGACCAAATCATACTGGAAACTATAATTCACATTTGCAGCATTCAGCAGATTAGATCTCAAACCAAAAGAGCATTAATCAAATCAACACAGTGCATACATACTAATAAGTAATAACTAAGCAATGCCGAACATGAAGAGAATATACCTGAGCAGCAACAAGGCCACTAATATGCGCCATATCGCAGAGCAAAAGCGCTCCAACCTTATCCGCAATCTGCCTAAACCTCTTGTAATCCCAATCCCTGGGATAAGCACTTCCACCACAGATAATCAACTTAGGCCTGAAATCCAAGGCCTTCTCCTCCAGCTTCTCGTAATCAATATACCCCGTGGTGGAATCCACCTTGTACGGCAAGCTCTCGAAGTAGATCGAGGTGGCACTAATCTTCTTCCCGCCAGAAGTATAGTACCCGTGCGTCAAATGCCCACCTGACGGCAGATCAAGCCCCATGATCCTGTCGTGCGGGTTCAACACAGCAGTGTATGCCGCAAAGTTGGCCGGAGATCCACTGTATGGCTGCACATTCACTCCCCATTTCGTCGGCTCAAGACGGTAGGCCTGGAGCGCACGCGAGCGCGTGAGGTTCTCGATCTGGTCGATGTACTCGTTTCCACCGTAGTACCTGTTGCCGGGAATACCTTCGGAGTATTTGTTGGTGAGAGCGGAGCCGAGGGCTTCGATCACGGCGAAGGAGGTGAAATTCTCCGACGCGATGAGCTCGATTCCGCGGCACTGGCGGCGCTTCTCCTTCTCAATGAGATCGTGGATCTCCGGATCGACGACGGAGAGGGAGGTGTTTCCCCATTCTGTTACGGGATCCATTGGCGTGAAATGGGTAATTGAATGGGAGATTTTTAGAGAGAGAGAGAGAATGGAGATTGCAGTGATGAGTGAGAGTCGGGTTGGGGTTGGGTTTATATGGAAAAATGGTTGTGGTTGGTAGAGATGGTAAGAAGTTGGTGAGTGGACGAAAGTACCCCCGGGGAGTTGGTGAGTGGACGAAAATGTCCCTGAGAGTTGGTGAGTGGACGAGATGGATCTTGGTTGAGAGTTGATGTACAGATCCCGATTTCTCGGCGAGATGCTAATCACTTTTTTGTCGGCGATAATTTATAATTTATAATTTATTTTGTTTCTTGGGAATTAGAATTTGGAAAGGCAAACTTCGATGGCTTGTGATTTTCTTCAATACGATTGATGTTTGTATTAAGTGTCGGTAGTGAGAGATTAATGAGTGGTATGCTCGATTTCGTGGTTTGCACATCGTTACGTGAGTTTGATTGATTTATGATTCTTCTTTAAAAAGTAATATTATATTTACGTATAGAAGTAGATTACTTAAAAGAATTGTTTAGAAGTTAGTGATTTTCCTGTAGAATCTGGCATTCAGTTACACCCTAAGCACAACAAGAAAATACTAAGAAAAGAAGAACTAGAAAATAGTACTAGGATATTTAATAAACAAATGAAAATACAAATTTCTGGTCTGAACAGTGGATACCTGGGAAACGGCTCAAAGATTTCACGAATATTGATGACTTGTTCAACTTTAAAGTTAGCAAGTTCCTGACAAACAATAATTGAAACATCACAGAACTAAAAAAAATGGATGCCTACTGAAATAATCAATGAAATTATTGGTATCCCACTGCCAACAATCCCTTGCCCCGACAAGGTGATTTGGAGCCCTTCCAGCCATGGAAACTTCACAATAAAATCGGCCTATAACATGCTTGCTTCTTCTTTTTCCACGCAAGTATGCCAACCCGAATGGCCTTGGAAAAAACTTTGGAAACTAAAAATAGCACCAAAAATACAGTTTTTCCTTTGGTTAGGAATCCATGATCGACTCCCGACCAAATCGAGACTATTTAAACATAAAATCACAGAAGATAATTGTTGTGTTCTCTGCAACTGCAACTTGGAAGAAACTCAGGAACATCTTTTCTTTGATTGCTCCTTTTTCGACCAACCGAGAAACTGGATTTTTTCCCAGTTTCCCAACCCACCACCTCAGCACCTCGCCCCTTTTATTTTCAACTTCCATTACAATTCGAAAAACCAAATTCAAGCCATAATCTTCCTTTGGGCTACTTGGAAGTTCAGAAACGAAAAAAATTTTCGCAACTCACAAGACACTATCACCACATTTAATCACAAACTTCTTTTTGCGATTAAAGAAAATAACTCCAACCATAAAATTCCCAGAATCAAACCAACAACCCAAATCCCATGTAAATGGGTTGCACCACCAACTGATTATGTTTGTATAAACATAGATGGCTCTACTCTCCCGCAACAAAAAGCAGCGGGAGCGGGGGCTATTATTCGAAACCATAATGGAAATTTCATCCGGGCTAGTGCCACATATTTAGGGGACATTGATAACAATCTTGCAGAAGTTCACGCCCTCAAACTGGGACTACAATTAATTGCCCCCTTGAACTATAAAAAGGTCATCATACAAACTGACTCACAACTACTTATTGCTTTTTTAAACAGGGACAGGACAGCGACACCCATGCAAGAGACACTCCTGGCCGACAGTAGAAGGATACTCTCCACCTTCGAAGATGCCCAAATATCTTTTGTCTACCGAGAAGCTAACCAAGTAGCGGATGCCATTGCCAAGAAAGCAAGCTCTCGGACTTTTAATTCGTCTTATTGTAATAATACTTTATTAGACTTTGCCAATTTTCATTTTATCTGGGATATGTCCCCAGACTGGCTTTCGAATGTAATGTTACTAGACTCTCGTACGTACTTTAGGACTGTAACTATTTAATTATTAATGCATTTCCCTTTAAAAAAAAAAAACTTCCTTTTCCTTCAATCCACAATTTTTTATAAAACGACGACAATACTATAATCAAGAATCACCTTGTGGCATAGAAAGGAACTCAATAATTTCTTAACCAACAGCTCCCCTCTAACACTCGAATCCACCACCACATATTCGCTATATATGACCAACTTTACCACAGTTCTGTATAAAAAAACAGTGTGAAAATACATGAGCTGAAAGAATGAGAGTTAGATGATACATATTACTCACTCCCTACCTCTGCTCAATTCAGCCCCATCTTTTTATTTCGGGCATCTGCTCAATTCAGTTTTATGTCTAAAAAAGGAAACATTTTATTATTTTTAAATAAAACACTCATACCCCACTTGTACTATATATCAATATACTATCACAATTCAACCCCACTTATACTACTTTAATTTCCATTAATTAATTTACTATATCCTACTTGTACTATATACCAATATACTATTACTCTTCTTAAATAATGTGCCCAAGTCAAGATAAGGCTCGTTTGGACGGACGGAGGCAATACATCCGAACTGATTTTTTTTTTTTTGAGCTACAAGCATTTGGCAAACACCTTTTTTACTGCTTTTACGACTCCCCAGACTCCTTTCAAGTCTTCTATGAAGACATAGAGGTACAACAGCAAGATCAACATACAGGAGTCAATGACTATGACTATACACAACTACACAAGGCCATGTGTGGACGAAAATGGGAGAAGAAACACAAGTACAATACGAGGACAGAACTAATGGACAATACCCAAAGAATGAAAGTAAGCTGAAGAGGCTCCGGAGGGCCTGTTGGCTCCCTATTCTATCTGCTATTCTCCTTTCTCCGTTTCAATTAATATTAATATATTATTATTATCATTCCTTTTATTTCTATTTTTTTTTGCAGCTAAGGGAAACATTTACATGAATGTTAAATGACACTCTCAAAATATATAAATTTTCCAAAATTCTCTTGTTTAACAAAAAAAAAAAAAATTATTGAATTAATTCAAATATATTACATAAACACAAAACACTAAGTATATTACATAACCACAAAACAATATAATATAACCACAAAACATCATAAAATTATAACACTAGGTATAATACAAAAACACAAAACATTAAATTATAAAAAATCAAAAAAATTAAATTTTAATGCATGAATGCCTGACTGCCTGGTGTAAAACCATGCACTCATGCAATTCTGCCGGGTGTTACACCCGACATATTTGCTAGTAGGACGGGTGTTACACCCGGCCCACTACAAATGTTTTTTTTTAAAAAACTTTTATTAAATTTATTAATTTATCTTTTGTTTCTTATTATTTAATTTGTAAAAAAATTTAAAACTTGTAAGTATATTTTTCCGGTTTTATATTTTATTTTAAATACTTTGTATAGATATCGTTTTAAGACATTTTCAAATATTAAGTATAATCGACATTGATGACAACATTTTCTGCAAGATTTGTTGTCCTTTTTCGCTAACAATAACGCGGGTTTGTCCCCACTTTAGTCTTGTTTTGTGTCGTATTTGCATATTTTCAGATTACGTCGTGTTTTTGGGCGAGTTTGTGTTTTCAATGGATTTAGCGCATATTTGGGCATAAAACATGCCAATATTGAAGTAATTATCCAAGGCATGGTTCACAAGCTTTTCCAGTCGAGTCGGATCAAGAGTCGATCCAAAAACCATGCCAAACCAAGAATCTACGCG
>JAYMSL010000560.1:0-23041 GCA_036897195.1 Plantago coronopus
AGATACAACTTTAGCTTAATTAATTCCTTGAGAGACCGACACTCGGGATTAGCTTACTCTACGCTATTTATAGTGTTTAGTCTGTTAGTCTTGGCTAGACAAATTTATTTGTTGGACAAAACGTTGTCCATCAAATTGGCGCCGCTGCCGGGGAATTAATTCATTTAGTTGTTTTTACTTTAGTTAGTTTAGTTAAGTTTTTATTTTATTTCGCGTCTTAGTTTAGTTTAGTTTTAGCTAACGGGTACTTATCGTGGTCTAGTTCTGGTGTTGTGATTCTAAGATTACAGGACAATGGGGACACCAGAAGGACAAGACAATGGCCAGCAGCTTACCATGGGCATCTACAATAAGGTGACTGTGGAGATCATCGTTCAGCGATTGTTCTCTCGCCAGCTGCCAAGAGTTTCGAAATCAAAGGCATTACATTGCACTTCTTCCTAAATCCTATGGCATGCCTAACGAAGATGTTCTATCCTTTGTGAGGGAGCTAAATAACTTCTCTATCACTCTTACCGTCCCAGGAGGAGTTACGGAAGAGGACATCAAGATGCGAGTTATCACCATGTGTCTGAAGGATTCAGCCAAAGCTTGACTAAATTCTTTCCCAGGAAGTACTTTCACAACTTGGGATGAGTTTAGTGATGCTTTTTGGAGAAGTACTATCCGTAGTCCAAGACTGCAGCTTTGAAGGCCCAGATTACCCGCTTTCAGCAAAGGTGTGAAGAGAGCCTCTACGAAGTATGAGAGCGATTCAAGAGGCTCCAGAACCAGTGTCCACATCACCGGATATCTCTCCCAGATCTTAATCAACACTTTTATGATGACTTGAATGATGATAGCCATAACATGGTAGATATGCGTTGTGGAGGAAGCTTTGGATCATGTGGCTAAGTCGAAATGGCCTGCATTTCCATAACAAAAAGATTGTGCCCAGAAATCTGCTTAGGAATCTTCAGCTAGCAACTTATGTGGGTTTGGTTCAAGGCAAATTTGCTAATTGGGTAGCGCATCCGTTGTTGCATGTGTTTATGCTAATGTTAGTTGTGCATTCCTAATGCAGTTCTAATATATACTCTTTAAGTAATATAATTTGCCGTTTCCAAAAAAGTTCAACTCACTACCGTACACTGAAATTTATTCTAACTATATCGATATAAATTTATTGACTTCATTCATAATTTGCCTACTATTAATGATTAAATGTGACACGTTACGCGTGTCATTGAGTTAAATTTGAATGTTTTGTAAGCATACTCATGTTGTTATTGTGTCAATTTTCTATAGGTTTTATATTATTTTCTATTTTGTGTTTTGGTTTCATAAAATTGTGGAATTTTCGACTACTTATTAGAAATAAAAAATTGTCGAACCATATTCATTCGTGGTGTCAGATGGTACATATTAAGAAGAGATTATTTTAGTGAAATCGGAATAAATTTTGCATATCTGACATAGTAAATCACTTTTTTTTTAATAAAAGTGTGTAATTGTTTACTATTATTTAGAAATAAAAATTCGTCGAAACTCGAAATATATTCATTATGGGTATCAAATTGTAGATATTGACGAAGAGATTATTTTGGTGAAGTCGAAATTATTTTTATTGATGTAATATAAATTGATTCCAAAGACAAAATCGCGGGAAAAAGAGTTTGAAGATAGGGGCAACGAGTTTGAAAAGAGGACGAAACGTATGAAAACTGAACTAAACAATTGTTTGCCTTAAAAGACCTAACAACGATTGTTACTGATTGGCCGCTTATTATAAAGGGTTAATATTTGAGTTTATGTATGGAAAACCAATTTTTACATATTATTTAAATCATTTTAACACTATTTTTATAATATGTACATATAAGAGCAATATTGTAAAGTTGTTAAAAGGTTGTTAGTGCGAATAGTATTTTTTCCCTGCAAATAACATACCTCTTTTGAAAATGCACATTTTCCTAAATCCTATCATCTTTGAAAAAGACTAATATAAATACCAAAACGAATAATAATCAATCATTGTACACTTGAAATAGAATCGTCTACTTTCCGTTCTCATTTGTATAACTTAACATACTTCCATTTCAGTTGTATTCATTCACAACCGTTAGATTAATTGTATAATTGATATTTCAAGTTATACTTAATCTTGACCGTTAGATTAAATTTGAATTATACAACTCCAGTTTTTTAAAAATTTGACATAAATTGATCTTCCAAACACATCATGATTATATATAAAATTCAAATTAAAACAAAATCTAGTATTCTAATATCAAATTCTATGCCAACCTTTCTTAAACCAAAACAGCAACATTAATTCATCCAAGAAACTATCACTGATTCATTCTAAGATCTACAGACATACAAAAATTTGGGAGAGACCACTTATTTGTGGACTTTTCAAAAAGACCACATAATGGCATCATAATATGCGATGTTATTAATACAATGTCCAATGTTACTAAAATTACTAATATGATAACATTTAGTAACATTGGACATTGTATTGATAACATCACATATTATGATGATATCATGTGGTCTTTTTGAAAAGTCCACAAATAAGTGGTTTCTCCCAAGTTTTTCTCTGGTTTAATTGACTATCGTTAACTTAGTTTGTCGTATAATTTGCAGTTAACTTAGTTCATATAATTTGCAGGATGTTGCGTGAGTTAATTAGGTTTATCCAGTGCATACTCGAAAGATTGTGGCTGCTGCGGATTCCCAATTAATAAAATAAAAAAAAACTTTATAAATCATGCTAAAATATAAGTTGTTATGAATATGAGTTTTGCCGTTTCCAAAAAAAAAATGAATATGAGTTTTGATTACTCAAACATGATATACTTGCCATACAAAATAGTATTAATCTTAAATTTTATATTTTCATTTCTGGCTTCCCATACGCATGTGTAATGTTTCGGAGGAATGAAAGAATCTGATGAAAAATTAGAGCTGCGGATTGAATAATGTTTTAGTGTAACATGTGTAATGTTTTGATCAGAATGATTTGGTGTTATATGAATAATATTTTTGTGGTGACATATTATGTTTTGATCTTTTTTTGGTCTTTCTATTTTTTCAAACGACAGAAAGTTTTCTAGGCATAGTCTACGTTCCGTCCCTAATTGTATTGGCTTAATGTACATCTTTTTTCGCTTGTATTTAATTTTAACCGTTGATTTAGTTGTATATTTTTAATTTAGAGTTATATTTAATCATAACCGTTAGATCGTTTGTATATTTACAAATCTAAGTTGTATTTTTTACAATCACAATTTTCTTAAATTTATAACTGTATTTTACTCAATCAAACGAGGTCTTACACTTCTCGTTTCTTTCCTTTTTTTTCAACACAAAATGAATTGCCCTGATCAAGATTTAAAAAATCTATTTCATCATTAACGTAAATTTCATGTAACCCAAAAATATAATAGAACCTAAACTCAAGAATCCTAATTTCTCAAATCCTTTTCCAATTTCTCAAATCAATTTTACAAGACGTCAAATCTCATATTCATGAGAAACCTAATTTCTCAATTCAGAACTAATTATTAACAATTTTCTGTTACTTAATCTCATTCCATTTGAAAGAAGCAAGAAACAAATGAATTTGGATTGTAAGCCTGAATGTTTATTGGTGAGAAGAAAAAATAAAGAGCCAAAGAGGATGGGGTGAAGGGGGAGGAATTTAGCACATAAACTAAATCAAGGATTAAATTAGGGTTCTTAGGAAATCATAATGGAGCTGTAGATTTTTTATGACTTGTTTGATCAATCAAAGCAAGAAGGATAAATTAATTGAAGAGGATGGGGACGGATGAAGGAATCAACACAAAAGTTAATTATCTTTAGTTGGGAATAAATTAGGGTTCTAAAAAAATGATGAATAATCTGGGTTGGATTAAAGAAACGCCTATATGTCTGTAGGAGAAAAACTTGGGAAAGACCACCAATTTGTGGACTTTTCAAAAAGACCACCTAATGTCATCATAATATGCGATGTTGTCAATACAATGTCCAATGTTATTAATATGTTATCATATTAGTAATACTAGTAACATTGGACATTGTATTGACAACATCGCATATTATGCTGACATTAGGTGGTCTTAGTAACATTGGACATTGTATTGATAACATCGTATAATGACATTATAATATGCGATGTTATCAATACAATGTCCAATGTTATTAATATGTTATCATATTAGTAATATTAGTAACATTGGACATTATATTGATAACATCGTATATTATGATACCGTTAGGTGGTCTTTTTGAAAAGTCCACAAATAGATGGTCTTTCTCAAGTTTTTGTATCACTTTAGTGTAATGAAGAGCATAATTAATTATTTAAAATTTCAAACAAGACAAATAGATCAAAGTGGACAATTTCAAAAGGAGGTTCATATAATAATTACAATAGTGGACGACTGTGTCGAGACTGAGTGAGTATGTGTATAAGTAAGAATATATAGTGGATTACAACTATGTTTAAATATAGGGCTATACCGCTCGGTTCTGTCGGTCGTTCGAAGCTCAACACTATTCCGGGCATAAAATACTGGCAAAATTATGGGTATTAGGAATCGAAATTCTGAGTTATGAAAAGAAAACAAAAAAAACTAACAAACAAAATTCAACGTTGGACGAAATGACAAATGAAGACATCATTAGACATTTGAGCTCTTGAGTTGGTGACATCTTTTATAATTTGAAATTCGAACTCTTTTCGGGTGAACTCTTGTAATGTAAGACAAGACACGTAGATGTTTCTTTGATGCTTGGAACTCTATATTATGATCTTATGGTATGACTCTGTATGACGTTTGAAACTTTATAATGTTAATTTGATATTTTATGATTAAAATGTCTTGTTTTCTATATGTGCAATTTGATATATTACAAACTGATATTTACATTATTAATTTATTTATATATACATATGTATATAATTATGTCATCATAACGGTACATAAATCACGTGAACCATTTATATTACTTTTTTGGTTGGTTGATGGAACGATCGATTCCAGCATTTATAATATAATATAATATATAATGTTTTAACATTTTCCCGTACTTTTAAGCATCTAATTCGACTTATTAATTTCATAAATATTATTTACACATGCTAATAATTTAAGGTAATTATGATACTATAATCAATAAAATGCTTTAAAGATCATAAATTTTAACAAACTATATTAACAAGTAAGTGTGATAACAATTTAAAAAGTTTATTGGAAATACAAAACGTATAAAATTTTGCGAACATTATAAAATTTTAAACATTATGGAGTAGTTTGTAATAGTTGATGATAAATTAACAAAAATATAGTGTAATTAGTTTTTTTTTTGAATCCAAAATATAGTGTAATTAGTTGCCAATATTTTATTTTTTCTTTTTTGAAAAAAAAAAACGAGTTTTATTTTGATAAAAAACCAAACATGAAACAGCCTCTGGCAGCTATGCTATACTGACTAGTGACGGTTAATTAGTAAAATGTCGTCGTCGTCAAACGTGGTGGTGGTAGACAACGGCGGCGGACTCATAAAAGCCGGCACCGGCGGTGAACGCGACCCAACCTATGTAGTCCCCAACTGCACCGCCCGTCCTCCCTCCTCCAAAAAATGGCTCGTCGGCGACCAGCTCCTCTCTCCCTCCGAAGACCTAACCTCCGCCACTCTCCGCCGCCCATTCGACCGTGGCTACCTAATTAACCCTGACCTACAGTCCTCCGTCTGGTCCCATCTCTTCTCCTCCTCCCACCTCAACATCCACCCCCCTTCCACCTCCCTCCTCCTCACCCAGCCCCTTTTTACTCTCCCTTCAATTCAGCGCAATGTCGACGAAATTGTGTTCGAAGAGTTCAATTTTAGGGCTCTATATGTTTCTGATTCGCCGTCGCTTGTGCATTCGTATGAGGCATCGAGGACGCCGTATGGGCTGATCTCGAAAACGCAGTGTAGTTTAGTGGTGGATTGTGGGTTTAGTTTTACGCATGCTGCTCCTGTTTTTCAGAATTTTACGCTTAATTACGGGGTGAAAAGGATGGATCTTGGGGGTAAGGCCTTGACGAATTATCTTAAGGAGCTGGTGAGTTATAGGAGTGTTAATGTTATGGATGAGAGCTTTATTATGGATGATGTTAAAGAGAAGCTGTGTTTCGTTTCGCTTAATGTTCAGAGGGACCTCGATATTGCTAGGTGATTCATTCTCTTGCTTCTTGATTATACAAATTAAGCATTAGTTTCGATTTAGCACTGTTGTTGTGGTTTTGTTATCTTGTATGGTACATTTGATCAAGTGTTAATTTGCTGTTGGGGAAATGTAGCTAGACTAGTCCTAATTTGTTTGCAAAACATCGTTAACTTGTTCATTTGTTTCGTTAGATGTAATTTGAGACTTGTTAGTTGTGGAGTCTGTTTCTGTTGAATATATGTTAATAACAGTGTACGGATCATCGGTTATTGAATTGGTGAAGACAGCAAGTGCTGATATCCATGTATTGTGTATGGTTTTGATTTTTATTCAGTTGAACTGTGTGTGTTTTATCGATTTCTGCTTACTTTATTCTAAATGATTGCGCAGGAGACGTGGGAATGACAACATATTCAAGTGCACTTATGTACTACCTGATGGTATCACTCACACCAAGGGTTTTGTCAAAGATCCAGAGCAAGCCAAACGACACTTAGATTTGGATGACAATGCAGCTTCTTACCCAGCAGGGGAGGATGTATATGACAAACCAAAGGACAGGAAAAATGCTGACCTCTCCAAAAATGTATTACTCTTCCTTATTTTTGTGTTTGCAATCACCATCTGCTCTATTGGAAACCTAACCATACACTATGTTGGCAGGAATTTAGCTTGACAAATGAGCGGTTCCTTGTTCCAGAGATGATATTTCGACCAGCTGATTTAGGTTGGTATATTAGTCCATATTCAAACTTGATTGTAGTTTTTCATTTCTTTGAATTTTCGAAGGACAATTGAGATGATTCAGCCTTCACGAAATTATACTTGATTAAATGTTATGTCTACATGCAAGTGATTTGCAATTTCCATTTTCTTACATTGTTATAATTTGTAGGAATGAACCAGGCAGGACTTGCAGAGTGTATTGTCCGATCTGTCAATGCTTGCCATCCTCATCTTCACCCTGTGCTATATGAAAGGTACTTCAGGGAAATGTTGGAATTCAAGCTTGAGTGATTCAGGTGTATATACTTTTTACTTGGATCTATATCTTAAAATTACTTTTATACACATCTCTCTTGGTATGCACTTTGCAGCATTATCCTGACTGGTGGAACCACGTTATTTCCTCGATTTGCTCAAAGATTGTAAGCCTTAATTGTCTCTTTTCCTCTCAGTGAATTTTCCCTTAAAGATCTTTAGATTATTAATGATATCTTGTGTAACCAGGGAGAGGGAGCTGCGGCCTCTTGTTCCCAATGAGTACAACGTGAAGATAAAAACTCAGGAAGAGTAAGACTTCTTTCACGTGGGGGCTGTTTATTGCTATTTTGCAATTATTCGTAATCACAATTATATTTCTGCGTTCTGCAGTCCAATTTTAGGTGTTTGGCGTGGAGGGTCGCTTTTAGCATCCAGTCCTGATTTTGAATCGATGTGTGTAACAAAGTCAGAGTATGAGGAGCTCGGATCTGCAAGATGTCACAAGAGATTCTTCCACTAACATAGAGATCCTTAGGTAAAGCTGAAGAGTTTTACCTCTGTATCAGGTGAATTACTTGCATCTGAATTTATTATGAACAAAGAAATTCTGATCATCCAGAGTCTTCGTTATTGTAGTCCCATCTCATCTAAGCTTATGTCCTATCCAGCTCAAGGAAATGAAATTTGAAAATTTTATCGTCTGGTTAAAACGCACCGCTAACTATTGCGCTCATAAAGAACACATCATCAACAAAACAATGCTGCTGAATAGTTGTGTGGGAGGAACGTATGGAGGTGTCTCTGGAGGTGAAAAAGATCACGGCAGAAGGATTTGATGCAACTCGTAAGGAGTCGGGTTCAATTTGGAATGGTTGGGGAGACTTGGATCACATAATTACTTGATGTAAATGTACAGAGTACATTCTAATGTTGAATTTAGTTGCAGTTGGTAAAAATTTTATACTGCACGCTGCATTATGATAGAAATTCTCTGTATTGGATGGTTGTGAACTTGTAATTGATCAGCTTTCTTGCCTGAGTTGAAAGTAGACCAACAAACTGAAATCCTTGAACTTATCAATTTACGTTGTGCTCACAAGCACAATCATCGATAGGATACACAACAACATTTTACCATCTAATTTCTGTTTCTTTGAATATCAAACAAAATAAGAATTGGCATAATAAAATCCGTGTTAAAAAATGAATACGTTTACTAATCTGAGCCAGTGCTATATAACAGTACTAGTATTCAACAATTTAGTATCTATGTACCAGATTAGTCAATGATCTGATTCTGTATACACTGCGACTACATCAGCCTACTTCCGTATCAACTTGCCAAGGTGACTAACATAGCCACTTGCTGGGCAACTGTTTTCTCATCCACACATCTTGTTGCTCTGCAATGTCAGCTCCGGATGCTGCATGTACTTCTTGAGAAGGAATATTGCTGTGTTAAAGTAACAAATGAAGCTGAAATGGTACGTTCCAAAGTCCAAACTTCCTGCTGTGCAGCATCCTCGGTGTACTGGCACGTCCATTGCACAATGGATGGACGAGGATATTTTAAATGCATATTTGGATGACACCTACTCAGTCATTGAAAGGCTGATAATCCATACAAAGATGTACTAGTTTCCTCTGGTACTGTCCATAATATTCACCAACTGTTAGAACATCTTCATTTTCTGGGTTCAGCCCTGGCAAGTTTGACAGTTTTTCCTTAATTGAATCCGTCTCTTCACTAGAAGGATCCAAGCTGGAAAGGAATTCAGAGTGGATTTCATGGCAGACCATTATGAACATGGCTGCTGTCTCTGGTAGCTGTGCAACTCTAAGCGCCGCTAGTGCTTCTTGTAGGGCACCAGCTGCAGTATATAATATCAAAGCCCTGTATACATGCCGATTCAATAAGTTCAGTAAAATGAATAGTCTGACATAATAAAGATGCTTTTGGAAACACTATACCTCCAAATATTATGTTCGGTATAAAGAACATGCCCAGCCCATCTTTGTAACACCCTGTGGTAAAATGCTGGTTAGCTAGTTGTTTCTAGTCATGAAAATATGACAGGATGTATCACCTCATTCTTCATTTATAATATAAATTATAGCGCAATAATTGTTCATAGTCAGAAGAATTTACCTAGCATAATCAGATCCTTTTAAATGTGTTGCAGCTAATGTTGCAGCATCTGTCCAACATCCAGCATCCTGTAACTGCAATTACATATAACTACAAGTAAGCGAGCATTTATGATACCCACAACACAAACATGTTTTGTGATTAGTAGCTTTAAATTTGTAATACTTCATCGTACAGAGCTAATGACAATCGCATGTGGCATTTAATCTAACCACCTTTAACAGAATCCTGTTATCATACACATTGAACCCACAATATATATCTATCAGTGTTATATAGAAACATAGAAAGTGCACGGAATTACCAGCCAATTTATGTCATTATAAAGGTAATGACGTAATGTCTAGCCATTATTTACTACACCAAATACCTCATCTAGATTTTTATTCATTATCTACTATACCAACCTAATTATTTCTAATGTACTCCCAACATTCCATTAACTTCCAATAATGCATTTATAATGGGAAGGAAGCGGTATATTTTATTTAGTTCCATGTAAGCAGCAACATGTACTTTTTTAATATCATATTGGCTTTCTTAATTCTCTGGAGAGACAGTCACTTTTTAGGGACGGGGAACATTATTACAGATATAATTAAGAACATCGGCGGTCTAATTCAAAATATCGGTTGTTTAAGTGTATTTTTTAATACATTATAAACAAAAAATTGCATTTCATGAAGAACATTAGCGTTTTAGTTAAAAACATATTTTCATAAGAACATCGGTCCATCTCTTTTTAAGTTAAAAGAGACCGTCTCGCACAAGTCTTTGTGTACTTGATATTCCTAAAATGAATGACATAATGTAGTTTTCTAACCCATTCTAATTCTTCAAGTCTACTCATTAATTGAGGGGGAAATTACACGCATTTAATAAAGGTTAGTTTAGAAATAGAAATGAACCCTAAAAATGTGTGAAAACCCCAAAATACGTAGTATGCTTTTACGATATCCCTTTATTTAATCGGCCTCCTCTGCTTCTCTAAATATAATACTCCATTGATCTATTACGTTGTATTACGTATTCCTTTTTAGTCTGTTCCATTGAATACGCAAATCTTTTCAATTTTTGCCAAAAATTAACCCGTGGGTATCACCACTAAAGCAATCAAGACACGTCTTCGAAGTGTATGCTATAAAAAACGATCCAAAAGTAAACATATACAATTCAACCGAACGAAGGGAGTACAAAAGGTGCGAACTAAAAAGTCTGAAACACAATCTACCCAAGTGACAAGTGAAGACAGCATAAAACACATCAGAATAAGCATGGCAAAGAAAGTCATGGTGAGTGCTTTACCTGAGAACAAGCTTCCTGGTACTTCCCAACAGCACAAAGCAGGTGAGTGCCAGACAATGATCTGTCAGTTCTAACCATGTTGGCAGCAACAACCTATGAAACAATAGTGGGTGAATTATAAGTTCGTGTGTCAAGACTCAAGAATTAGCATGTCAAAACTTTTGATATACCTTCACAGCCAGTTCAAGCAGAGATGGGGACACCGCTGAGGAGAGAGCAACAGCCCGCAGAGCATTTGGGTAGAAGAAAGAGCTTTCTGGAGGAGTTGAAAGCAATAAACTGACTGCACCTTCCAAGTTGCCTACTGAGACAAGTCTGTCCATCAAACCAAAGGCAATGCAATCATCAGATTTTTATCTAATTAGTTAAGAAAAGATGAAGCATTTTATAACTGAAAACTATGAAGAACAGAACACATTTTCTTAAATGGAAGTAGATGACAATCGTTACGCACTACTTCTTACATTTTGAGTGGGTGGCAGCAAAATTTCAAACCAGGAAGAGTAAATGAAATATAAGCAAAGACGTAGATACATGCATATAAGTCGCATTACAGAAACATTTGCGAATTTCATTAAAACCAAACTAAATTAAATATATAAAACATCCATTCTGTAGATGAAATACATAAACTTGAATTCACTTCACCCTCAAAGCATATAAGTCGCATTTCAGAGACATTTGAAAATTTCGGTAAAACAAAATGAAATAAATATGTTAAACATCCATTCTGTAGATGAAATACATAAAACTTGTATTCACCTCACCCTACATATATTAAATGTTTCTATTGATGGCATCTAAACAAATCAACATTTCTTTCCCCCTCCCGTTTGTATTAGCTCAGCAAGAGAAATGCTGGACTGAATGCAAATAAAATGCTCAGGGTCACTTGGTATCCTATGGGCATCGTTATATTTCTCCTTTAGTAAACTAGATTCATTGGACATCAACGCTCTTATCCCAACTGATCAGATATTCAGATGCCAACATCGAGAACCAATAAACAACAATGACTAATCCAAAGCAGCAATCATTCTGGTGGGCTATTACATATTCGAAAAAAAATACTATTATGCATCTGAGAAGAACCATCACAATGAATTGTAAGTTGTAGTAGCTATACGATCAAGGGTAGAGCATACTTGGTTATGACCAGAAGTATGGATCTCACAGGGAATTCAAATGTATGAAAGACTCACTCGTGTACATGGTTTTGAATTGCATCTTCGCCATCCAATTTTTCATGCCACTGGATACGCTCATTAGCACGCTCCCATAAATGTTCCTGTTCGAAAGGCAGCAACCTAGTTTGACCATTCACCTGTTGAAAAAGCTGTACCATTAAAGACCTAGATACAGTAGGTCATCCATGTTCGGGAGATCATGAACTTTTCATATGAATCATAATACCTCATAGCTAGTTTGTACTTTGTACCCAAAAAAAATAAATAATAATAATAAATCACAAGTCATAAATTGTTCTACAAGGCAGCATGATATTTCAACAGTCTGACTAACCAAAACATCCTTCTTCCCAGCCACTGATTTTCCTTTTGAAGATATCCTATTCAGCATGGATGCCTCATCAATTTCAGTCTGTGTTGCATGTGAACCTTTTGTAGAAGGCTTGTCAACAAATTTATTCAAAAAGTGCCTGAGAGCATGAGGTAGTTGTAGCCAAAAAAGTGCTTCCATGGATTCACCAAAGACAGCTGCAGCAAATGCCAGTCTCAAAGTGGACCCTTTGGTAACAACTTTAGCATACAATCTCAGTCGCTCATCATCAAGGAGGCAGCCTGCGTTTCAAAAAGAAAGTATGACGTCAAATACTGGAAGTCCAGCGTCAAATAAGCTGCAAAAGAAAGCTTACCTTCTTTACGGTAAGGCTCTAATACTTTAAGGAGCATCTCTGGAACTGCAGAATCACCAACTCGAGGAGAATCAACCATATAACCACGTAGATCTCCAACTGATGGAGTTCCAGGAATATGTGGATGTGATGTGTGCATGCTTGTCCCAAATGTATCAAACCAAGAAGGCTTCACACCGAACTGCAAAATCATTCGCAATGCCTGTGGAATAGAAGCTTCAAATTTATCAAACTTATCATGATGCTATGCAAATTTATTAAACCAATTTGCCAAAAGGAACTTCCACTTCAAGATAGATAAATAAAACACCACAAAAATAAAATGATAATTATAATTTCCTCGGTCCCATATTAAGGTTTGCACTTGATTTTTAAGGGTAAAATAAGGATCGTGTTACTTTTAAGTTTTGAATTACATATTGGTAATGAGTTGGAGAAAATAATTTATAATTGGAAGGTGTAAACCATAATGTGAGACGGAGGAAGTAATGAATAAGCACCATGAATATAATAATAAAAAAAAAATCTCTACTTTTCAGTTAAATATGGTTCTAGATGTACCAAAGTGTGTGGCATGGGGAGCAACACAGGAGATGGCAGAGGTACCGGACGAAATTTTTCTTTCAGTGATCGAGTCTGAGAACCCAGCATACCTGTTTTCTGGTCACTTCTGCAGATTGTGGAGATTGGTGTTACAAAATCGTTCCAATCAGATTTCCAAGTCATAAAGTATATTGTTGCAGGCAACATAAAAGGCTAATCCAATTTCATAAAATAAGGCATACACGGCAGAACAACCTATCACATTTGCATCTGTAAATGCAATATGTAAACAAACTTCACATTTCAGAAATACAAGAGACTCAAGGTACAACCAAGCATGCATTCAAACATAGCAATGGCTAATGAAATACATCAGTGACAGCAACGTAACGATGCAGTTGAAGGAAAGGAGACCAAGGGTTTAGACAACAGAATGACTAGAAATATTTAGGAACGGCTGGTTTAAGGAGAAGTCTGACAATATCTTCAAATTATTATTTCGCTAGAATCACATAATTATTCTTATACAACTTTTACTGTATTTTTATTATATGGTACTTGTGACTTGTAACTAAAAACAAACTCATTTTTAACAGCAGGACCAGAAGTAGGGATGGATGAAACTAACTAATTTGCTAGCAGTTGCTGAGCAAACAACCATAACAAGTTGAGACAGGTGTAAAGATTTAAATGTCACAATGTAAGCAAAACATAAGGAATCAATGTACATACACATTGATTTCAACAAGACGGAAACTACTATCAGCTCCAGCAATGCATAGTACCAGAGGATCATCCTTATTTGTCCGCAACGCCAACCAATCAAGTTCAAGTACAAGTGTCCCAGGGAATTGTGGTTGCAAAAGAGAATTAGCCAATGGATCAGGAGAGTCCTGCAATTAAGATACTATGATATTAAAAAATGAAGTAAAAACTATTAGCTTTCTGTAAGGGAAAGACTGCCCAAAGAAAAAAAAACCCATCAACAGAGAGAACATGTCCCCTTGAGAATTGGGGAGAATTGTTTTCCATTATTATTATTATTAAGGCAAGATGATGTAAGCTGTGAAGGATGGTAAGTTACTCTAAAGGCCTTAACAAAATTATAGACATTGAATTAATTGTCATCTGTAAAACATTGATAATATGTTGCACTAGGAACTCTGCTAACACATCCATCTAACATTTGCAAAAAAAAGAAAAAAGTAGTTCCATCTGATCTTACTAAATCAAACACGGAAACTGTGTTATCGTAAAACAAAACTGCAACTCGCCCACGGCTACGATCTCCAGGAACAACCGGTGAGAACTTGATTCTTCTTATACCATCCCTCTGAGTGTGAAATGATGATGACTGCCCCGTATTCACGTCCCACCAACGTATGCTACCTGATCTGTCCCCCATAACCTGAGAAGAGAATGAGCTTCCAATATGAGAGCTTTCAAATAAATAAATAACATCAAACTGAATGGTCAGATACATGGTTTGTGATATGGTACATACTACATGAGGCAAGCGGTACGCCATAGCCGTGATCAGTCCATCAGCAGTAACAAAAGAAGATGATGGCCACTTCGGTCTGAAATGTAACAGACACATGAGTAATAACAATCTGAGATTATTAAAACTGTAAATTCTGTTCAGGGCTAGATTGAGCCGCATAAGCTAGTCAGAACTAATATGTAAAGTACTACGGGAGTAACTAATTAACTCATTTGTCAAAGTGGCATATGGTGGCGCCAATTACTTCTCTTCTTTGGGGCAAATCCCATTTTGTGATAGATACACTCATATACAATGTTTTACGTCAACGTTAAGAATATTTATTAAACATGAAATATGAATCCTACAGTTGCACAGTTTTTTGTGTATTCTGCTAATAACAATAAAAATTTACAGAGGTAACATGAGAAAACAATAGAGCACAGACTTGATGAATGAAAGAGAAAACAGATTTTTTCAATGGTATTATTGGTTATTCTAGCATATAAATATTAATTAATAACCCCTCTGTTCCATAACAAGTTGTCTCACATTTTTGGGATGTCCCTTTTAACTAGCCACTTCAAATATTATTGCTGAAACCCCCACATACATATACCCCACCCTCATCATATCACCAAATTTATAAACAACGCCGCTCAATATATAACTTTACAAAAGTACCCCAAAAAGATGTCCTCTCTCAAAACTTCTATTACTTCCCCAGTCATTTCTTAATCACCGTGCCAAATATGTCCTCGCCCAAAACAACTATTTACTACACAAGTCATTCCTTATTCACCGTGCCCTAAAGTAAGTGGAGCGTAGGAGTATCTCCGTTCTTTTTTACAAGCTTCTTAAGCTTAACTTTTTTTCAACTTTGACCACAAATTACTCTTAACTTGCAACATAAGAAAAATATAATAAAATATAGTTAATAACTTTGATAATATAATTTTATAATATTTCGTATGTTGTATAATTTAAGAGGAATTCACGGTCAAAGTTCGTAAAAAAGTCCACAGAGGAAGTACTACTTAATAGAGGTTAGTAATTGCACAAGAATTAAGTTACCGAGTTGCTATTGCAATTGCACTACCAGTTAGTATGGAAATTGACATTTAAGGGTTACAGTCTTACAGTACTGTGTACACGTCGTACTTCTAATATTTATTACAACTTTCAAAAGAATAAGGGACAAAAGGAAAGAAAAAGAAAGGAAGTAAAAATAACAAGAAAAGGAAAAGGAAATTGTTAACTTCTGACAAAACCACTCAATTTTTTCTAAAGGTTAAAGATAGAAGAACAAAATCGCAATTATATTTTTCATGAAACTGACCATAATATAATAATTTCCAGAGACATGTCAATGGAAGTTAGACTACACAATCACAAATTATATACCTAAAGTCTCGAATTCTGCGTCCATGAACCTCAAAAACTCCAAGAGCTCCATTCACCAAAGCAAATGCAAAGCTTTCTGTTAATTCATCCTGGGATGCATCAGCTCCTTCTTCTGTAATTCACAAACTATTTCATGTAAGCATCAACATTGCACCAGGAGAACAAATCATTTTTTTCTAACTCAATCAAGTATGTCACACAAGAATTATATGGATGAGTTCATTGGCTGATCATGGAAGTCCAGGACTGGGTTTACAACCTCCATCGCACTTTGGAGGGGCGGCCTCCTAAGGTTAGCCCATGTGGTCAAGCCTATGTCGTAACATATGGTAGTGGGAGCCTGCCTTCAATGCCCCTCAAAGAAATTGAAAAGTATACTACTCATGGTTACTTTTGTAGTTTAGTTATTAATTATTTCCGAGTCATACTTCATCACAAACAAAATTGTTTACTATCTAGTAACACCCCTACCAGGCCAATATGAATAGTTTTCTGAACTATCAATATGAAACCTTTGTTTCATAAAGTTCTGTGGTTTCCTTTAAATCTTTCCACCGTATGTCCGTATCGTCAAGACAAGCATCTAAAATAGAAAACTGATAATTTCTACTCCACTAACTTCTCCTAGGAAAGAGTTCTTCTAATTTCAAAGAAACAAATAATTCATGGGGAAAAGTAGCAAACTACGAATTCAATTTATACACGGAAGCAAATTTTAAAATAATAATAACACACTCAAAGATAAGCTGCTCACTGGAATCTGCTGAAGATGCCTGAGTAGGCGAAGCGGGTCCAGTTGGGGGCATGCCAGCACGCTCTTTGGACAAGAATGACGACGTCCTTGATGGTCTATTTTGAACAGGGCGGGGCACAGTAGGCAGGGTCCATTCAAGAACGGTGAATGGAAGAGCTAATGATCTCAGCTGCATGATAGGGTTAAAGAATCTCAGCTCAATAAAATAGAAAAAACTAGATAAAATATAACCCAATATTGACAAGAAAACAGCTGATGGATTCTTACTCTTTTCCAGTAAAAAAACCCCCTCCTAACTACCTTATTTGGAGTCACGTTACAAACTTCTTTACCCAAATAAGGAAAGTTTTTATCCCACCCACGAATTCTTCAATATTTCTCTTTTCAACTTAATCATCAATTTCTTCACCCTTTCTCCTACTATATCACTCATTTACCACTTTATCAACATAATACCCTACACAAACCAATACTTTATTAATTTTCCTTAATTCTAGACAAAACAAAACAACCCTTTAGGAAGCTTTTAATAGGACGGAGGGACTATTATCTATAACTTAGTTTTAGACCAAAATGAAAAAAAGAATGTCAGCATGATGACAATGAGAGGTAAAAAAACAGGTAAGAAGAGAAAGATAAAAATCCAAGGTTGCCAATGGTTAATGATACAATTACAAAAAATTACCATTATTGGGGTCTTCGTCATTGCCCAAACCTCTACAGGCGCATCACGGAATATAATTAATAAGTACCTGACAGAGTTAGAAGTTAATGTTAAGGGAATAGTTCAGACGTTGTTGTATAAAGAAAACAAATCAACCTGGATTAACATAGTTAAGAAACACTATTGATTTGCAATATCAACTCAGAAAATGTCTATGATATGTCATAAATATAGATAACATTCGTGAATATTGGCGAGAAGAAGAAATTGAGTATATTGGTGTAATGAACGAATATGCACATTGGGACAATGACAAAAGTTGGCACTTGTGATGGAAAAGTGATTTTTGGCCACTATGTGATACGATAAGACTGCAAGTTTCCTATATATAGGAACAGGGTTATAGCCAGATACCTAAAGCTACAACCAAAGACAATCAAGAAGAGGAGGTAGAGGCATAAGGAACTCTAATCAAGTACTTGATCTACAATGGTCCACGTGAACATTACTGGGGTAAAAGGCTGTGAAGTTTAACAAACTATTTGTAAACCCACTACAGGTAAGAACTAAATTACAAAGTAATAATATTACTCCGTTCCTGTGTAAACTTTCTCCATGAATACATATGAAAATAGCATAGCAATGCATAATTGGCCCTTCCATGACAACTTCAAAATTCAAATATACAATGATGAACAATATAATCAAGAAATCAATAAATAAAAGCTTTAGTAAAGGCGACTGGAATTCTTTCGTATAAAAGACACGTCCCAGCAGAAAAAGAACATGGCCAGCTAGCCTACGACTTCACAAATTAAGCAATCCAAGCGTGAGAATCTTCAATATATTTTTTTGTTCCAGATGGGAGGTGTTATGAGCAGTGTGCTATATATCGAGCAAAAATAAATGAACCAAAACACAGAGTGCGCCTGTAAGTACACAAAAACAAACAAAACAAACAAGGAACTCTTAAACCTTCCAGAAGATGAAGCCCTTAACGCTCTTATTGGTGCACGCTCTGGCTTTTGCAATACTCGAAAGGTTCGGTTAAGGCCACTTCTTAGGCAGGTGATGACAAGCCTATTTACAAATCCTACTGTTTTCTCAGCAACCTAAATCCAAAAAAGATACTGTGTTAGAATATGATCTTAAATGCAGTGAAAATTCAGATTTGCAACCAAAGACAACGAAATGGATCTATAACAACTGTTACAGATTTTTGGATCTCCAGAATTCACGATAAATTCATAAGAAATTCTGACCTCTGTGTAAGAAAATGACACGAGTCTTGAATTCCCTAGCCAACGTAATCCCCTGACCACACTTGTGTGAGCAGAAAAACTTGCAGCAACAGCGTTCGCAGAGATATCAACCACATCAATGGTCCCATTTTGCGTTCCCAAAGCAACTAGGGGGACAGCTACAGCAGGAGAGTTACCCCCACCTTCAGGTGTTGAAGAGCTCTTAGTGGACAATATAGTTGTTTTGAAATGTGAGGTGCAAAAACATAATAAAGTAAAAACTTACGTGCCAAGGTAGCCGTTAATGAAGGGGATGGTACAGCCAGCATAGTTACTGAGGATGAGAGAAGATGCAATTGTCCAACAAGAGTCGTCTAGCATTAATGACAGTGCAATCATTAGAATATAATGGTTGGAAGCTAAGGAGCATGTTCTTCATAACTGAAAACATATCTAATCAAATGACTACCGCTAGAGTAATCATTCGCTCAAATCCAAATCAAAAAAGGCAGCATGCATGAGATTCTGACATTTTTCTTGTTAATGTGACTCATACACAACATTACAGCTGAAGCTTCCAAAGACAAGCATATCAATTCAGGAGCAACTTGTGAAGTACCAGAATAACAGCAGGGCACTAGCTAACAAAAAAGGTATCTTTTCGATTTAATATCACTCATGTTCTCACTTATGAGTCTAATACAGAGTTGGTGTGGTGGCTATTACATTAGATCTGAGCAGCTGGCATTACCAAAAGAAAAGAAACCGTCCGTTTAGGACTCAATTAAGGAAGTGAGTTAGCAACTATTCGAACTCCATTATCATTATTCCCTTAACTCAAACTCATTTTCATCCTTTACCACTTCTTCTCTCTACCCTAATTTTCAATCTGTCTCATCATTTTTTAAAACTACCTTAAAAAAAGTCGAACAACCTGACCACAACTCAATTTCTTACACCTATCGCTTCTCTCTTACAAATTTTAACACACCTACTCAAATAATACTCTTACAAACCTACATTTCCTTAACTCGATTCCCAATACAATTTTTACATGAAGTAATCTCCGGTTACTATTCCCAGGTTACAGAAATCACCAACTCTAATCCCTTAGTCGAGTCCCAAACAGACAGAAAGATTTGGGCAGCTCAAAGTACGACCGGATTTGCAGAGTTATCTAAAAACCAGATGTGATCATCAACTAGCAATGCAAAACATATTTAAATTCAGGCAAAGATAGTTTGTCTTCCCAAGATTACTCCAAAAGAAGGCTAACCTTAAAAGTGACTTCCTCCATGGAAACAGGGGAGCTAGATTGAGAATCCCCTCTGTAATTAGAGCCATCTAGCTGCTTAACTGCATCCAGAGAATGCTCATCAGTCCGAAGTCTCTCTGAGTGAGAGTCAACTTCAGGAAGATCTTCAACAACACGTACAACCTTATTTTTTATATTCTTCTTAGCATCTCCAGACCCTTCAGCGGTCAGGAGCCATTTCCATACTTTTCCATCATCGGAAATGGATATCAAATTTGTTTTCGATACAATAAGTGAATCATCAAAGAAATCAAAAGGATTGTCAAAGTCCGTGTCAAATGAACGCACATCAGAACAAAGTTTTTGAATATCTTGCAATATTGAATCTGATTGAGAAATGGCAACTGCAAGTACAGACGGGGAAGGAACATATGTCCCTAATGATGGCATCAATTCATCCATTGAACACATAACATGCACCTGCTCTCCTCTGCCACAAAATAAAAATGACCTCGCTTCAGCAGGATGCAGCTAAAAAGGTACTAACAATTTCCTAGTATGATACAATCATATAGTACTATGTAATATCTCCAGAGTACGAAAATGAAAAGAAAAAAAAAAAAAAAAAAAGAAGCTATCATACACTAGCCACAAGTTTGGAACTCACTCTTTCCGTCGCCAAGTACTGAGCTTCCCATCTGAATGAGCACAGTAAAACACCTCCATATTGGCATCAGGCAGCACCTCCAACAGCTTGCCACAGCCCCTAGGCAAACCCCCAGAGAACAGAATCGACTCATACTGCAAGTCATACACCACTACCTCTCTTGGAAATCCAACCAATATCACGTGCTTCCAATGTGGCGAGAAAGCAAACTTCACAATGTAATTAGGAAAAGCGGCCGAGGCAGGTGCACCAGTGCCATTGTTATTATTGGAAGATGAAGAAGAACTCGTCAAATCTCTCTCTAGCCTCTGCAGCTCAGTGCTATCAGTCCGAACCTGAAGTTCTCGCAGCACGACATCATTTTCAGAGTCCCCTAGAAGCTTCACCGACAGCAAAAAACCCTTGAGCCCTAACGCACAAAAATGGCGGGAATCAAACGGATCACGGCGAAGGCAGGAGAAGTACTCCGGACTAGCGTCGTACTTGAAGAAGCACCTTCCAGTGGCAGTATTGTAAATTGAGAGGAACGAAGGTCCAGAAAGCGCGACTAGAGCCCAGGAATCCAACCGAGTCTGGATCCAGCAGAGATCCTGGACACCTAACTTGGAATTGGAGCTAGGGTTAGGGCTAGTATCGAAGAAGAACACTGGCGATTTGGATCGGAAATCGAGTAAGGCGATACGCCCGTGTCGATCGCCGATGGCGAGAAGCAAGTGCGGGGATGAAGCGTCGTTGTTGTCGAGCTGAGGGATAGGGAGAGGTGACCATCGGACGGAAGTGATGAATGGAGATAGGTGTGAGGACTGGGGAGGAGGTAGAGGCAGAGTGGTAACCAGCTGCATCGAGTGAGTGTCCACAATTGAGATAGAGCTGCCGGCGGCGTAGGCGAGGAGGCCGGCGGCGGAGAGGTCTGAGGATCCGGCATTGTTCTTTGAAGCGGGACCTGGGAGCATGCAGTCCGTCATCGCCGGCGGGGGCGGCGACGGCGAATTAGACATTTGTCAGCTGAGCTGAGCTGATGATCAACGAATGTTGGTGGAAATGGAATGGATAGATCTGAGTGAGTAATGAATTGAATTGGATTGGAATATGAAATTATGAATTATGATGATGATGATGCATTGATGAGGAGAATTCAGAGGCACGTTGTCATCATGTTCGCAGATTGGCTTCGATTTTGATTTTGAATTGGTTAGTAGACCAGTCCAGTCGTAGCAGACGCCGACAGATTTAGTAAGTTCCGCTTTTATTTTTCATTTTCAAGTTCCCAAAATCATTTCCAAAGTCTTCTCTATTTAGTGCACTACTCCCTCCGTCCCACAAAACTTTACCCACTTTCCATTTTCGGATGTCCCACAAAACTTTACCCATTACCAAATAAGGAAGCTACCCCACACACTAAAACATTATTTAAACATCCATACACTTCTTTATCACCACACATTCTCAAAAAGTAACCTACCCCACTTACTTTTTCATTTTTCCTCCATTACTTTAACTCATTTTCTTAAATTACGCGCTAACCCTAACGGGTAATGTTTTGTGGGACGGAGGGAGGGAGTAGTACATAACATATGTAATTATGTAAAGGTGTCACAGATTTTATTTGTTGTCCAAGCCCACGTGTACGTTAATCAGCGATTACAGACTTCACTTATGAGTTTAATCAACTAATCATACATCATTAACAATTGTGTCTATTAGTATTTGCTTTGTGAAATTGTGATACCTCAGCTCCATCAACTAAAGTTGTCTCATGAAGGATATATAGGTTTTGTTCATTTCACTTTAAAATTCAGTTTTGTTAAGTTAAGTTATGTTCAAGTCCATCAATTTCGTTTAATTCACTATAAGTTTAAGTAGTTAAAATTTATATACTTAAAATAAATCCAGTTCAGATCTAACAAATTCAAATTTATTAAGTTCAACGGTAGTTCAGGTGAATTGAACCGAAAATATTCATTTTATTAATATGCATGCACTATGTTGGGTTCTAAATAACCACTCCTAAGCAGTACTCACCATGCCATATTCTATAATCTCTGATCATGATGTTACTTAAAAACTACTAAACCGACCTTTTTCACTTTTCCCATGAAAAGTTGTATCCTACAGTTGGCTGTTAGTGGGTAAATGTGTCATACCCGAATGAATCCCGGCCAGATAATCATCTCAACTTTCTTAAAGCTACTTAATTGATCACCTTCTATTATATCTTTAATCACACTTCACGCCTTTAATCATTATTAATCTCTAGACTCAACTTCATCTAGTATTAGTAAGCACTAGTAGTCTTAAACATAAACGGAGTACTTCCAAATAGTTCAAAGGTTTAAAACATGAGAGACCGAAAGTGTATATGATGTGTATACAATCCTGTAAGTCACTAATTATTAATTGATGGAGTTACGATTTACAATTACGTAGTCTAGATTTATGAAGTAAATGACTATTGGACATTATATCGATAAATTAGTATGAAGCTCAACGTATTTAATTTTGCAACGTCACTTA
>JAYMSL010000561.1:0-23029 GCA_036897195.1 Plantago coronopus
AGGCTATGGACTCATGATCATCATAATCATTTTCTTTATAAAAAAAGGGAACCCGCAGCCACTACTACCCTTTGGGTGTGCACGGGGTAAACCCAATTAGCTCACGCAATATACTGCAAACTAAATCATCATAATCATTTTCAAAATGTCTCTAGAGAAGCTCCCATACAAGCGGGGTACATAACAACCTTTTTAATTCATTTCATTACTATTTATTGGGGCCGATTCAAATTCTCCATTCTCATATATTCAAATTTTCAATGCAAGATAATGTGTGTGGTTCAATACACAAAAAAAAACACATGAATTGACGGGGAAAAGGAGCAGACCGGTGTAGCCCCCTTCTGGCAGAGTTGATTAAGTTGCTGTAAAGAGATGGATTTTGCCTCGCAGCATGCCCTTCATCCAGCTCAATCTGAATAAACATGGAAAGCTTCCTATCACAGCAATTATGAATGATTGGGAAACAACGCAACAATATAAATCTTTCATTCATATATCTAGTTTAATTCCTTCCAAAATGAGAGAAAAACTAGCTGAACCGACTTTTTTTTGGGGTAGGGGCAACATCAGATTCCAAAGTGTGCATAATCAGGTTACATGTCACCTTCTATGATTCTATCCAGGGAAGAAATTAATCTAATCTTTCCAAGGCAAAAGTAAATTTTCTTTACGGATTGGAAAAGTAAAATCATGTGCAGATGTATCACTAGATTTTACTGATTAAAATTACATCTGAAATGAATCCAAATACTTGAGCTCCCAGTACATGTTATCTAAACTCTCGATTTGCGATACCATTTGGACATGCTTGAATGGTTGGTGAGAAGTGTTTGCATTAGTGACGTTAGCATGATGGGTACATTAGTCTTTTTGTGTCTATCAGGGACAGGGTAGGGGCAGTATACATGTTTGTTTGCCACATGAGGTCGCTTTTCAACTCATGGATGACGAAGATGATAAGAACAATCCCCTTTTTACACTCTCTAAGAACAAATATATCCTATAACTAACTACAAAATTCATTACTAATGATTCATGTAGATGCCCTCAGATGAAATATATGATAACCATTAACCAAGGATAAGACGGAAAGAATTATAAAATGAATAAAATAAAAAAAAAAGCTTACCAACTTCTGAATAGTCTCATAGGAAGGGGACAGCAATCTAGCCAACAAATTTTGCATCAGTTTCTTGTCAGGGAGAGAACAAAAAATCAAAGTGACAGAGCTAACTACTTCATCCTCGTCCTCCAGTGCCAATTGTCTCTCCGCTAAACCCTAGGGTCCATTCTGATACTAGTTAATTGATAAGGGGATATATATATGTAACATACCCATTATTAGAACAAAGACATTGGTTCCAATAATAGAAAACATGGTGCAAGTGCCCTACATAAACAAGAAAGAAAAAACTGATTCTAGAACAAATTTCATCATCAATAAAATGATCTTCATATTATTTGGCGATGAATGGCGTAATATTCCCCTTAAGTCTCATTGAATGTTTCCATTCCAGTGAAATATATATGCAATAAAATTGGATTAATCAGCAAAATTTCAACTATCAATCATCAAAATTCAAATGTGGCTTCTATTACACAGACAAGAGAAACAGTATCGAAAATGAAACGCAACTCCACTTTTATCTAAAAGGCATTACTAACTTGCAAGCATCATAGCAGAGTTTTGCTTATTTTTGAATGAAAACTGACCTCTCCAATCCATATTAACATTTCCAAATCTGGAAGCTCATGCATCATTGTAGCAGCTTCTTCCGAGAATTTGTGAAATGCAATAGCACAAGCACTTGAACAAAAAGGTAACTGGACCCCTGTAGCAAGAAACAATCTGAAATAGCAGTTTAGACAAACAGATTGTAATAAATCATAATTTATGTTCAAGTGTTTTCACGTGCTCACTATAACACTAGACAAACTTAAGTGTTTGTTATATGTTAAAAAAAAAAAAACAGTGTTTAGATAATATGTAAACAGAAGTGTTTGTTATATGTAAAAAAAAAAAAGTGGTTGTTATATGTAAAACAGAAGTGTCTTAAAGACATGATATTATTAAATATTTGAATCAGAAAAGTTCGTCATAATTAAACAGTCTTAAACCATAAATAATTGTTTAGATAATATTATTGCCCGGTTAAATAACTACTTCATTTTATTTATGATGACTTGAAGAGCACCGTCCAACTTGCTAACTGAAATTTCTCCCAAAAAACAAAACATGTGTGCTGTAGCATACAGGATCGAAACTGAAAGCAAGCAGTCTAATCTTCTTTTCTGCAGGCACTATACAATGTCTCGTATCTAATTGTGAATGCAGGAATTATATTATTATACACTGGAATTCAAGGAGTTCATACTTACATCAATTGTCTGGTGTTAGCCTGAGAATCTGACATCCAGACAGCATAGGAAGCGATAACATCTGCCAGCGATTTATATACCTGCGAAAGGAAGCAGTTAATGGATTTAATATCCAAAAAGGTTGTTTTGCAGCTAGAGTTTTATGTTATATACATTAATTGGTTCAAAGAAGTCAGTGGTTCCATTTATAGTTATATTGCTTCACTTATTTGAGCTCGGTAATTTAAGCATATCTATATATGAATGAGGTATTTAATTTGTAGTGGGAGAAGATGGTGTACAAGGAGCATAAATCCCCTGAAATGAGCAGACGACTTGCTGCTCAAGACTGTCACCAGACGTATGATCACAGAAACATCAAAATGCTGCCCCTCCTTTAGAACACCGTCAGCAACCTGAAAGACGGTCATATTAAAAAAGTGATGATGATATTATATCCACGACAAAGGATTGGATAAAAGAGAAAATCTCTTCCCGTTTAAAACTATATGGGTCTGAAGGAGATAAAGCACCAACTACAAGTACTAACCACATTAAGAATGAATAGCTTGGCCTCCACCTCCTTCCAAGGAATTTCAGTCCGAGATGATATCCAACTTCCATTAAATATCTGATATGTTTTTTATGGGAAACAGAAAATTGCAGATGTTTAGAGGGATGATTTGCCTAATGTTTCAAACCATGTAGAATGAATGTTCCGATTGTTACCTTTTGAATAATCAAACCAGAGCCAAATAGTTGAGAAACATCCCCCAAAAGTTCCACTACATTCATTCTAAATTGCTCAAGGCCACTGGGGAGTTCAAGGTTCTGTCCATTATCAGTATATGTTGACTCATCAACCTGGAAAAACATGATTTCATTAAAAAAAGAGAACCAAAATCATCAATTAACTGCAACTCTTAACCGTGCTCCCTGGTATGCTTTGAGAAATTTAGATTATTTATAATCAGATTCAACATTGTATTCATGAAGCACCTATTAAACTATCAGAGGTTGAAACTTGAAAGTTGAAACAAAAAAATTTATTGAACCACTGCCATATCTGAGATTTCACTGGCACAATTAATTTTGCTAGCTAGAAAGTTGCAACATAGAATTGGTATAACCATGTACAATTCATAACTGTATGGAGTGTGTGTCTAAGACATCTCAAACAGAAAGCCAATCAAAAGAGACTATATTGTATATCTTAATATTATAACCCCACCCGCAAATACTTGATAAAAACATAATATACGATATCGATTAACGAGTACCTAAGGTCATCATGATGAAAATGAACTCTGAAGTTGATACTCAACATATTACTTCTTGATTTACATTTCTAACTTGATAAACAGTAGTAGTTGATATTATTGTGAGTTGTTTGAGATCCTCAGTTTAGATTCTCAACAAGCACATAACGTCATGGAGATGTGATCTATTGCATAAAATAACAAATTGATTCCAAACCACATTACAAGTTCGACCTTTTCATTGAAGTGGAACTTTTTCATGCTATCATAGCATTCACTATAACCCTTAGGTAAGGCCGTGGATTGAAATCTCCAAGAAACTCCACCCATCAACACGTAATAGGTATTTTGACGTCAATCTTACTTCAGCAAAAGCAAATTTGTTGCAAAACAAACCTGAACATGCCCTAGCAGAGCATCAATCATCATCGAGAAAACTGGAGCAAAACTTCCTTCCAAGTTCTTACTATTTTGAACATTATCTACCGCAATCCCAAGAATGTATCCAGCAAGGCTACACCTAATGTATAAAAAGAACAGTAAAGGCATGACTTATAAGGCATCAAGAAGAAGTAAGTTCTGAGTCGTACTCTTGCAGAAAGTTTCTCATTTTTCCATGCAAGAAAGGACCGGATAAAATCATTTTATATACCAAAATGGCAAAGTAGAGTCAGCAATCTCCCAGTCGTCACTAGGAAACTTCATACAACTGCCAACAGATAAATCATGTTAAACAAGCAGCATAACTCCATCCAAATTATGTTTAACAATTGATGAGACTTTTTTCTCTGTGTTGCCAAGCCATTAACGTAGAAATTTAAACTTCATCAATTATACCTCAAGAGGGCATCTGCGAGGTCAAGGGCTTCAGTGCTACCTTCCGCAATTATATAGGGTGCCTAACATGAAAAAGGTTCTGAGTTCTAACTGCATGATGAGTAAATAAAGCAAAACCATATATGGAAGATCTTTTTCAGATGGGAACACACAAAACGGACAACAGCTAAAAGGATGATCACTCTTGCAATGCCAAATAATTCATAAATGGAAATTCATACTCACCGCTTGACCAATTTCAGAGATCAACCATGCAAGTCCTGCTACCACTTTCGCATCTCCCCTTCCAAGAGCGGGAAGAAGAAGCACTTCCTTCAGATATCCGATTCGACATAGTAAAACTTGAGGTAGACCCTGCAGGAGGGGAACAAAGATGACCGTAGTTGTAATTGAAACCAATTGGTGATGACTCAAAATTCTGCTCTTTCAATGTGCATGACAGGTAGTGTTGGCAAGCCACACCACATATATGTAAACATCATTATTTTATTATGGACAAAACTTGTGGGAGACGGTCCCTTATTAACTTTAAAAAGATGAACTGGTATTTTTAAATAAAACCAGTGGTGTATTAAACAAAAAATCACGAACGTTTTCAAGTGAAAAGTTTATGTCTTACTATGGTGTTTTGAACAAAATCACTTTTTTCCCATTATTGGCTAAATAATTAAATATTCTCTTAGCAAGTGCAAAAAATATTATAATTTCTTTTACTTTGGTTACACGTAAGTTTTTTAGATTGTACAGATAAATCAGTAGTGTTGAACAGTCTAAATGGTAAATACACACATTAAATGATTAATCTTAAGAAACCACACCACCAGACACACTGTTGACTGTTGTTATGTTTATTCTCCCAATTTGCACATGCACCAAATATTCGGCAAGTCATCATTCCTAAAAAGTAGATAATCATAAACCTAAAAAATACTCTCCAATCATTCATGTGTTAATCGCACAAAAATCATGTGGAATTGTGGATAATGCATAAATTATACCCCTCCGTCCCACAAAACTTTGCCAACTTTCCATTTTTGGGTGTCCCTCAAAACGTTACCCATTACCAAATAAGGAAGCTACCCACACATAAAAACATTATTTTAACATCTATATTACTACATTATCACCACACATCACCAAAAATTAACCTACCCCACTTACTTTTTCATTTAATTCATTACTTTAATTGTATTTTCTTAAACTGCTGCTAACCCTAATGGTTAATGTTTTGCGGGACGGAGGGAGTAGTACATAAACTCAGCCCCATGTTCCCCACTAACCAACATTACACAAACACATCCGGCAGTTAGCTTTCAACTTTCAGACCCTCTGGAATTGTTATAAATATTCATAAGACTTTTATAAAAGAAATAAATTATTATAAATAAAAACTAAAATAATAATTCAACTTAAATAATGGAAAAAAGTCAAAGACGCATAATTTTTTGTTAACTCGCACAAGTTTTTCCTTTTTCTTCATTTTCCTGTAAAAGAACTAACAAAATCACAACATCAGTCAATCAATTATTTTTTCCTATGCTTTAACTCAAGGGGTCATAATCGGAGACAGGTGAAGAAATTAGATGCTAAAAAGCCACAAGACTGATCAATCTTTCTGCTACTACCTGTGTGCCAGACAAAATCAAAAGACACATTGGCAATTACAGCACTCCCCAAGTCTGAATAAAATCCTTAATTAACCTTGGTGATTCCCAGTTATATGTATTTGGGTCACAGAAAGGAAAAGCCTAATGCAGTAGAACTAGTTAAATTCAACAAAGGTGTTTTGACTCAGAACTAACAAAACATGTGGGTCTATTATGCAGTAAACACCATATATATTAGAATTTAGTTTCCAAATTTACGAACACTTAGAGATGATGATTATATAATAAAATAAATGTTTAAGAGTTTATCTTTATGGCCGTATAATAGGAGGGAAATTTGAAACAACTAATGCAAATTGGCATACTATAATCATATCGGTGGATATTTGACAAGACATGAACCTGTGTTGAGCACAGACTTGTACCTCGTGACGAATTAAAAGCTCAACAAGAACCTCAACAGCCAGATCGAATGAAGAAGCAACCTATAAATCGAAATAAGAATGCATTGAATAGGTTAATCTCAACAGACAGATACCCAGATCAAAGAATCCTATTAATCTAAAATAAGAATGACCTGAACAGGTCAATCTATATCATTTGTAGAAACCTTTGATTGAAACATAACCATGCTGTTGACAAAAATACCTGCAAAGAGCTAAAGACAAAGTTAAAAGCCGGATTCATGGACCATGAGCTTGAAAGAATATCTGAGAAGCAACCAGCTCGAACCTAATCACAAGTAAAATTGAAATGACAAAAGATGCTTTGGGCAATAACATCATGGAGGCAAAAAAAAAACAACAGTGTAAGCAATACATTAATACAGATATCTACAGAGGATTCAAAAAGAAACGATTAAAAACATTAAAAAAGATTTTTAAAAATAGTACTATACGCCTGCATCCTTACCCAACTTAATAGGCAGCGCAATATCTTTCGGCTTCTATCGTGTGGTCCAAGTCCCTCACTAGTTTGGTGCATGAGAAACTCAACTACCATTGGAGTATGCTCAAGAAGCTGCACTAGCAGAAGAACACAATGTGAGCAAAAAAAAACTAGAAGAACGACATATGTTACGGGAGGGAAGAGGTTATGTGAGCAGCAGAGAGGAACCTCTTGCTCATACTCGTATCGTCGAGCTGATATCATTTTAAATTCACCATTTTGATCTTCAATAATTTCTGGCAATACAGTCAAAATCTCCAATACAGCGGAATTTCCACTTTCCTGGCTTTCCAGACTCTTGAGGCTGTTCAAGAGCTTCCTGATCGGCTTCCCATGCTCTACAGCATGAAGCACGAGTGTAGATAAGGCAAGACAGATTTGGGTCAAAAGCTGCTCCGTAAACAAAAGTAAACGGTTTCAACAAATTATCGGTGATGACCAAAAAACTCAGTTGAGTTACTAGTACTACTACTACAACCTGTGGAGGTCCTGTACTAAATCTTTTTGCTGCCAGAAGAAGAGCATTGAGCAACATATCTTTTGCTCCTATATGCAAATTGCTTCCTTCATTTTGGATCTGTGGGAAAAAACAAAAATGTTAATCTTTTTATTTATCGGTTGCAGTGGTAAGTGAAGAGTAATTTTCTGAACTTGAATACATTGATAGTGTTTACAGTAAAAGAAAATGCAATAAAGGAAGCATTTGTGTTACAGATAGTAATACAGCCAATATAAGTATATAACAGTGAATTCAAGTTGAACTAAGCTGCAAGATAGTTACAGTAAAACAAATAGAGTTGAAACAAGTGCAACAGACTAAACATTTCTATACAAACAGACACGCACACACAAGAAAACAGTAAGATGAGTAAGCATTGAATTTGAGTGAAGTATAATTAAGCAGCGATAGATAATAGGTAGAGCGCAAGTGGATTCTATTCTACAGTGGTCATAAAATGATAGTAATGAGGACTTTATTAGATGCTAGGGGGTAAGTAGTAACACAGTGACACTAGAAATTAAAGAGACTGATAGATTAACTAGACTAGTAAACAGAGAGAACAAGGTTGAAGTAGACAATTAGAGAGTAGGAGAGTGAAGTGAGGTACCTTCTGTTTGAGAATCTGAGCAGAGAAGAAGTAGAGTTCGTAATCAGCGGCGGCAGGAGGATGAGAATGGGTGAGAATGGAGGTGGAAACTTGCCAAGCAGCGTCGCTATGCTGGAATTGAACTAGCCATTGATTGGCAGCTAAGCGATTGCAGGAATCAGTGTCGTGATTGAGTACTCGGACGGCCTGTGCTACCTTGATATGAAGCTCACCAGCAGCAGCCCCATCTCCGTCCATCAAAATTCACACCGGAGATTATTATGATTTTGATTCTGGATAGAAGATTGGAATTGGATGATCCAATGGGTAACCTAATTCCAAGTGTTGTTTCCCCCTTTCTTTTGCGCCTTTTTTCTCTTTTTATTTTTCTTTTTCTTTTTTCTTTTGCCCTACCCAACCTAGCATGAGTCTGTGTGGATAATTTAAATTTATTTGAGATTCTCAACTAATCTTACTATATGTTCTAACACTACCTTAAATTCAAGTTATTCAACTAATCTTACTATATTTTCTAACATTACATTCCATGTGTAGTTGGGATTTATAATTGTAATCAGATTAGTTTAATTCGTTATGTTCAGGTTCACTGAGTTTCGTTAAGTTCAGATCATATATTTTGAGACAAATTAAACAGATCCGTGTCGAAGCTAAGTTTGATTTAACTTAAATGAATTTAGTCAGTCATTCATATCAGTTCATGTTCGATTAGTCTTTGTTCAGTTCACATTAAACTCATGTTTGTTCAGTTGTTTCGTTCAGGTGTTCAGTTCAATTCTGTTTAGTTCAGTTCAAATCATAGATTTTTCAGACGTCCCTTCGGGGACATCCGATAGATTTTCAGACGTCCCTTCGGAGAATCCGATAGATTTCCAGACAAATTGAGCAGAGCTTTACTGATTCACCTGAATTTTTCAGAACTGAAATGAATTCAAGTATAAATTTGAATTACGCAGACCTGACCGGAAACTAATTAGAGCCTAGCTCAGTTTGATTAAACTTAAATGAATCCAGTCGTTCAAACCAGTTTATGTTTGATTATCCTTTCTTAATTCATCTTAAATTCAGTTTTGTTAGGTTTTGTTCAGTTCAGGTTCGTTCTGTTCATACATTCAGTTCAGATCACCTTAAATGCAAGTTTGTTTAGTTGTGTTAGCAAAGGTCCATCTAGCCAATTCAAATAAGTTCGGTTTAGTTTAGTTTTGCGTAATTGAAATTTATACTTGAAATGTGTTAACTTCAAGTCAATTACATTTAGTTTCGTCCATATTACTTAAGTTTTGTTCAAATTAGTTCAGTTTATTCAACCAAATTAAACAAAGTTCTAGTTGAAATTATAATTCAAGTTCAATTGTATTCCGTAAAAAAAAAAATCTCAATTGAATTAGGAGTAGCTTTCTTATTTGGTAATAGTTAAAGTTTTGTGGGACATCCACAAAGGGAAAATGGGTAAAGTTTTATGGGACGGATGAAGTAGTATATCTGTAGAATGTTGGAAATACGTGGTGATCAAGGAAATGTATCAAAATAAGTACTCCCTCCGTCCAGTCAATTGTTTTTCACTTTCCTTTTTAGTAGTCCGTTACAAAGCTTCTCATTTCCTTTTTTGGACATGTGGTCCCCAATCTTTATCCACCCATTTAATTACAACACAACAAAAAGTAATCTCACTACCTCCACTTATAATATAATAATCAAAACCTTATTTTGTTGACCAAAACACAAGTGATAAGCTTGTGCTTGGACGGAGGGAGTATATAACTGGCAATAGTTAGTGAACAATTGTAGAAAATAAATATGCATAATCGAGTGATTGCACTATTTTCTGAAAACTTGATTTGCCCCGCTCTAGTGCTAACACTTACTAGTAAACAATCTCGCATGATAAAACTGTAAGTGAACTCGTAATCAAGCACTTGAATTACAAGTTCGGGTGAACTACAATATGGAAAAGACAAGTTTTAGAGATCAATAAGAAGAACAAGAATTCTGGATTTTGTGTGTCCAAATCTTAATTTGGATTACTCTATTTATAGTTATGAAAAAAAGATGTAACTATTAGTTCAAAAGTCATGTGTTAGTTCAAAGTTCAAACTACAGATTTGACTAACAGAAAACTGATCACAAAGAAGATAATGGTGCAGTGGTTATAACTCAAACATATAACATAGATGATCCATAGTTTGTCATAAACTATGGTAGAAGATGGTATTTAATTGTTAAATAGAGGGTAGACTATATTAGAAAACGAGGAGCCATGGAAGGTAGTAAAAAAGGTGGAACTGGGAGTAGTAGTTTAGGAAGACCCGCCCGGTATTTACTTTGTGATAGCAGCAAGTTTAAGTGAAGTGGAATTGAATTTTATCAAGTAAGTGGTATAGTAATATTTAAAAGGAAGGAAGATAATTAGGGGGTGAGGGGACCAATGAGTGATACTCCATCCCTATATAATATGACTTGAATATGGGTGATGATATTGATAAGGAAGGAAGGATTGATCAATGATCATCATTGATAAAGAAGAAGAACAAGAATGGCTGGCGACGGAGATGCCAAGTAAGATATGATCTACAAGCTAGTACTGCTTTACATTACATGTCAATATGTCATCTCATATCATCTTCATACTTTTTTTTATTATCTAAAAAAAAAATTAAAAATATATATAATCATCCAATCTAATGGAGGATTGATTTGATGATGATGTAAAAGTAGTTTGTTTGTTTTTTTCAGCAGGTTACCACCACCACCATTGAATTTGAATACAAGAAGAAGAAGAAGAGAAGAATACAAGAAAGCATGCTATGCACGTATCTGACTGACTCACACACAATCCCATCTTCTCACTTGACAAACTAGACAAGAACTGGTCTGGAATTCTAACTCACCTGCTGCTGCCTGCTTCAATTGACTCGCAGAGCTGAATTCCTCCATCATCAATTCATCATCATCATCATCATCCTAGCAGCAAAAAAGAAGAAGAAGAAGATATGGGTGTTTCTATTACTTTGTACAGCAGCACCAGTTACTGCTATTCTCCTAATTCATCTTCATTTTCTTCATCATCTTCATCAGTTGTTGATGGTCATAGGAGCACCACCATCTGCTTCGCTTCACCTAAATCATCTTCATCATCATTTACATTTAGTACCTGCAGTAATACTATCACTACTACCACCACCAGGAGAACAAGAAGAAGACGTATCGCTCTTTTTAATTTTCAACCACCGCCGTCTCCGATCTGGCCCAGCTCCACCAATAACTACTCTACCATTAAATATTTTGACCATTCTCATCTTTCCAATTATAATAATAATTGTTATTATAATAATAACACCCGCATCAACAAATTCATTATAAATAATAATAATTCTTACACCCATTCACTAAATCTTCCTAATCACAATTCAACGACAACTCTTATTCGGAGGAGGAGTAGTAAGAAGAAAAACAACTACTGCATTTCAACCATGGCGGACAATCATCTCCGGCACGTTGAATCTATGGCAACACTTCCTTCCGGCGCCGGAAACATCCCCAGATTGAACGCCGTTATCCTCGGTGAGTCACTTGCTTCAGAGGAGGACGATCTTATTCTCCCCAGCTCCGATTTCTCCAATCACGCTCTTGTCCCCAATCCTCAAAAGGTACTTACTACTTGCTCAATGCTCATGAATCATTGATCATCACTTGCTATTTATGTATGCCTTGCTTAATTGACTTTTCTATTGTATGTATGTTGCAGTACCTGGAGATGTACAAACGCTCAATTTCTGATCCGGCTGGATTCTGGTCAGACATTGCTTCAACCTTCTACTGGAAGCAGAAATGGAGCCAGCCTGTTTATTCCGAAAATCTCGATGTCAGAAATGGCAGGATAAACATTGAGGTTTAGTACTTTCATCTCATACATAGATAAATGTATAATGCTGGTGTTTGACTTGTATTTATGTGTGTGTGTGTGTGTGTGGGATTGTGGTTGTGTTATCAGTGGTTCAAGGGTGGGATTACGAATATTTGCTACAATTGTTTGGATGCAAACATTGCTGCTGGAAATGGTGATAAGACGGCCCTCCTTTGGGAAGGGAATGATCCTGGCCTTGACGCCTCTTTGACTTATAATCAACTGCTCCGTAGAGTTTGCCAGCTTGCTAATTACTTGAAAGACATTGGTGTAAGCAAGGGCGATGCAGTTCTCATTTATCTGCCCATGCTCATGGAACTCCCTATAGCTATGCTTGCTTGTGCTCGTATTGGTGCTGTTCACTCGGTACTACTATTACTATTTGCTTATTCCTCCTTATGAAAAATTGTGTTCATTACTCTCAAGTTAGTACAAGCATATATTTATTAATTATTATCATTAGGTTGTTTTTGCTGGATTCTCGTCTGAAGCTCTTGTCCAGAGGATCATGGATTGCAAGCCGAAGATTGTCATAACCTGCAATGCTGTTCGGCGAGGACCTAAGTCTATCCATCTCAAAGAAATAGTTGATACTGCCCTAGCAGAATCTGCTCAGAATGGTGCTGTTGTTGGTGCGTATATGAATCTGTGACTTTCATCAAAATTTCTCCTTTGTAGTATAAAATGGTTATTTACTGTGTGCAAGGGGAAGCTTCTTATCTAACCAGATACAAGCAGGGCTTCTCTGTCTCATCAATTAGTTAGAAGCTAATATCCTCATTATTAGTTTATGTAACCTGGAAAAGTGATCATATCTCCTTGAAAGTAAGTATATGAACCTTTTTCCGCACATGTTAATTACTTGTTGTTGCAGATGTATGTTTGACCTATGCAAATGACTACGCCATGAAAAAGGAAAACACTGCTTGGGTGGAGGGAAGAGATACTTGGTGGCAGGTTGGTCATCAGTGTTGTATTTTCTATTTTTTCTGTTATTAAAGGCACACATACAGGGTAAAAAGGGAACGAATGTGTAGTACAAATATACAGCTACTAAGGAGATTCTACGAATACTACTTTGTCCTATTTGAATGGTGGACAACAGAAATTGCATGCTTTTGGGAGAAAGTGTCTCGATTCTAAATCCACTTAATGTTATGTTGTCATTATGAATTTTTCTCGCATCCATTTCTACTTCTCGGTCTCGGATCAGGGTCATTCTCTGATCTTGTTAGTTAATAGCGTTCTGGACATGGTAAATTCCTCTTAGGATATGGATGTGTGTGTGTGTGTGTTTTCTTTTGGCTCAAGAGATGAATATGTGTTGAATCTTCTAAATAAGCAAAGAGCCCTTTCCTCCCATTATTATTTGCTCAGTGCACAAACATAGAATATCTGAGGAAAGGACTAGACCATTCTGCTTGTATATATGCAACTAATTCCATGCTAGAATCTAGATGTCATTTCAATATCAAAATCTTGATGCTTAAGAAGTACTTTTGTAGTTGACCAAGTCTTTTACCACACACCCGCACGAGCAGTTATCTTATCACTAACACCTTACCGTTGTACAGACATAACTTGATGTTAGTAGCTGAGTGGTGAAACCTAGGTAATTGATGTTCGTATCTCGTATGTTTCTGCACCATAGTCATTTATGGCATCTTTCTATTTTGCAGGACGTCGTCTCTAAATTTCCAGAGACTTGTGATCCAGTGTGGCTTGATGCAGAGGATCCTCTTTTCTTGCTTTACACTAGTGGGAGTACTGGAAAGCCCAAGGTATCAAGATATTGAATGAATGAGTTATTTTACGCATGAAATTAATTATCAGAAGTTCGGTGAAAGTTGACTTTAATTGTTTTATAAGGGAGTCCTGCACACAACTGGAGGGTACATGGTGTATTCAGCTACGACATTCAAATATGCATTTGACTATAAACCTTCAGACGTGTACTGGTAAATAATATTATATGAGCCTTTTCCTATTGGGCTGACTTGTAAATTGATTTACAAAAGTTGCTGACTAATCAATGGCGACTTCATACCTTCATTATTCAGGTGCACAGCTGACTGTGGTTGGATTACTGGTCACAGTTATGTCACATATGGACCTTTGCTGAACGGAGCAACTGTTGTGGTCTTTGAAGGGGTATGACATATGCTATATGTTCAAATAAAAGTGGATTGTTTTAGTCAATCAGACAATGCATATTAGTATATGTTATATGTTGGCTTGTATTATTATATGAATTCATATTGGACTCCATAAAGATTAGTAGAACTGATCTCCCAGAGATACTAAGTCTAGATCAACTTGACAAGTACACTAGTCAGATTGTATATCATGCTTAGCATCATACATGTGATATACCACAAAATTGTGTAACCTGATGCATCTTTGCCCATCACACAATTCGCTGTTGATTTCTACAGGCCCCTACTTATCCCAATCCTGGACGTTGCTGGGAAATAGTTGACAAATACAAGGTTTCTATTTTCTATACGGCCCCAACATTAGTACGGTCTTTGATGCGTGAAGGAGATGAGGCAAGTCTATGACATACTGTAATGCTTACTTGATTACAGTTTCTTGAAATTATAATCTCATCCATGACTGCCAATACAGGCATAACAGTTGCTTGATGTTGTATTATATCTTTCTATTATCTTAAAATAAACAAGCAATAGGATGGTAAAATAAAAGTTTAACTGGAAAAAGATTGGCCTACCTTGGTTCTTCATCCGTACGAATTTGGTTTCTGTATTAAAATGCCCTTAGCTTCCTGTCCATAATTATATGTCTCTGGAAGGGGCTTGTTGTTACTTCAATGTGATTTATTTTATCCTCTTCCATTTACTGATCTCTTTGGAGATTTCCACTGCAAAGCTCCCTATGGCTCCATCCATCTTTACTGTGCTTCTCTTTCTGTCAATTTAAGGAACCCTATCTTTGACTTTCCCCACATTTTCCATTTACATTTCTGGTTCTTATTTTTAATTATCTTAGAAATGGAAAGTTGTTGAAAACTTGAAATGGTTTTATTTGAATCATGACATGGGTAGTTGATTCGAAGCTCATAGAGAAACACACCCAAATGGAACCCCCCCTGTAGTCCAATAAAGTCTGCCTTTGTGCATTGCTGTGAATTCTTTGGCAATAATTCAATTGGAAAAATCCAATTGCCAATCTACCAGAACAATGGTATAACCACCATCTGAACTATTCAACAAAAACAAAATAACTTAGTCATATGAACTCTTGACATTGTCATCTGGGCGACTCGGTGTCGACTTTCAGAAAAACAAGTCTGTCTGAATTCGTGCATTCTAGAGGAATATAATTAGATCATATTATCCATTGGGATGATATAAAAATGCCAAAGAAATGTCATGCATGTCTGTGTGTGTACGGAGAATTCACTGGTTCTGTTAATTTTAATTTATCAGGCAAATTAAATAGATTTTTTTCGGGATAGGATATTTCTCAATGATAAGATATCCTTTAACTCTTGATGATTGGTCGAGCTCTTATCTCCTACATTAAGAGAAGACGACTTAAGAGATTATAGTGAAGGAAAAAGCACGCAAGTTCTCATGATCTTTCTAATATTGCAGCATGTGACCCAATACTCGCGCAAATCCTTGCGGGTCCTTGGCAGTGTGGGCGAACCCATCAATCCAAGTGCCTGGAGGTTCAGCTTATCCCACTGTTACATTCCCTTATCTCAATCTATCTATTTGAAATTTGTACTAGTTTAGTAGTTTTTGTGGGAGTGGGACAAAAAAGTAAAATATTTGCATTTTGGGCTTCTGCAGGTGGTTTTACAATCTCGTTGGCGACTCAAGATGCCCCATTTCTGACACTTGGTGGCAAACAGAAACTGGAGGTTTCATGGTACTTTTCTTTCTTCTATGATTCTTGCTTACAGGACCTACCAGCAATGCACTTTGCGAAAGCCCTGACCTCTTTTACCTACAGATAACTCCTTTACCAGGTGCATGGCCACTGAAACCGGGTTCTGCTACCTTTCCTTTTTTTGGGGTCAAGGTACAAACAATGCAAATTCATTGTATTTCTGTCAAATAGATGTACATATAGCAAGGTAGCAACTATGTACGCCTTCCTCTTACATGTTTTCTCCTAGTTTGTGCATGTTCGTGCTCTGGATATCAAATTTGAATAAGTTCAACTTGTTAGTTTTTTTAATCTTAGTTTATTATAACGAATCGATAGGAGTCTTGTGTGATAGTATGCCACTAACTGTTACTTCCTGCGTTTTAATTTTCTTCAAGTAAAGAATAAGGTTCAGTAAAAAAATCGCTTCCCTTTGCAGTTGCAGGAACACCTGATTCTCTGAAATAATAGTATAGATAAAATGATTAGTTAATTCCGTGCGTCTAAACGAAAAATCCCTTTAACAAGTCATCAAAGGCACTTAATCATCAGCCTCAACTTAAAATTGCAGTTGCTCAGATTAGCAATTTGGTCTTACTAGTTAGGCCTGTCAACAAAAGCACCTATTAGGCATGTCACGTTTAGTTATAAATCATTTAATCTTGCATGAACTAGTCTGGTTTTACCCCATTTTTGCTAATGTTATTTTTTTTCAAGGTACTGTGCTTGAGTATGTTCTTTCCTTCTAGAATATGATATGCTTCCTATGAGCTATCTTTGATCTTATTCAAACATTTCATTCATTTAATGCAGCCTGTGATAGTTGATGAGAAGGGTATTGAAATTGAAGGAGAATGCAGTGGGTATCTGTGTGTGAAAGGCTCTTGGCCAGGAGCATTCCGGACGCTTTATGGAGATCATGAAAGATATGAAACAACATACTTCAGTGCATTCCCTGGCTATTATTTCAGTGGGGATGGTTGCAGCAGGTAATTCGACTGTAGAGCAAAAGCACTTTGCATTGCCATGCTTGCCTGTGCATCCTGTTTGTACAAAAGCACACACATACTCACGTATGTGTCTAGTATTTCTCTTTCTCGTCAGTTTGTGACATTGTTCCTGATGTGTTACTCACCAAAAACAATCTATCTTGGTAATGCAGGGACAAGGATGGCTACCACTGGCTCACAGGCAGAGTTGATGATGTCATTAATGTCAGGTATGACATGTCGCAACATCTTCTCATGTTTCAGATACTTGGTTGGTGTTCCCAACTTCATTTTACGGACATAAACTTGTCTATGTAAAACCAATGTGCTATATGTCTTACTATTGGAAAGGGGATAACTGGTTTAAGGTCTACATCTGGCCGGGAAAATTAAAATTAGAATACGATTGCCAAATGAAACTTACAATTTTGTAGTTCCAAACAGTTAAAAGTTTTTTAAATTATAATACTCATGTCATGACACAGTGGTCATCGGATCGGCACAGCAGAAGTTGAATCTGCCTTGGTTTCACATCCTCAGTGTGCTGAAGCTGCTGTCGTTGGCGTTGATCATGAGGTACTTATGAATTCTTTTATCTTTTGCTTTGCCTAAAATCTATCAATTCAGTTTAATAATCACCTCAGAAAACTTGAATTGTTTTCAGGTTAAAGGACAAGGTATATATGCATTTGTTACTCTTGTTGAAGGCGTTCCTTACAGTGAGGATCTACGGAAAAGTCTCGTCTTAGCTGTGAGGAAGCAGGTATATAAAAGTTCTCTCATCCATTCCAATTCATGTATATTATAATGCTCTAGGACTTCATCTGTGCAATTGGATATTCACTTGCCAGCTGCGGAATTGGTTCTTAGTATAGTAACAGGTTATAGATCAGATTGAACAACTTGTTGCTCCCAATAGAACCAAAACTTTGCATGTTGCAAACCATCTTGAATATAGCATGAGCAATTGCTCATGAAGCGAACCCGGGGGTGATGCAGTGGTAAGGTGCATGGTGTATTAGTGATAGGTTACGGGTTCGATTCCTGGAGATGGAGATTTAGTATAGGAGTAGGATTATGATAGATTTACCTCTTCAAAAAAAAAAAAATTTGCTCATGAAGCGTTTCATAGTAAATTTCTAACTTTTGCAAGTGTAAAAACTGGCCAGTTATTGTGAGTGTTGTGAGTGCAACTGTATTTTACTCATTTACCAGTGAAGCAGTAATACATGTAAAAGTAAAACCATTTAAGAAGGGGTTGTATATACATTTTGGAGTTCAAAATAACAACTATCTTTGAGGACTCAGCAAGATACTATCATACTGTTGGAGAAGCTCCTGAAAAAACAATGTACGTATTTAGGGTCACATGTTAGATTTTAAAATTTTTGTTGGAGGCCAATGTGGTAGGCAGGTGATCAAAAGGAAGGAACAAGAAAGTGCTGAACCTAGACATTGATATATTTCATAATTGTGTCTGAATGAATAACTGGATCTTATGATAGTACTGCTTTGCCTTCAGATTGGAGCATTTGCAGCACCTGACAAAATCCATTGGGCACCTGGTCTTCCAAAGACAAGAAGTGGAAAGATAATGAGACGAATTCTGAGGAAAATTGCAGCTAGGCAACTAGATGAGCTTGGGGATACAAGCACACTCGCAGATCCTGGTGTGGTCGATCAGCTTATTGCTCTTGCTGATCATTGATTTAGAGCTTTGGAGTTTGGACATGCAACAGGCTAATTAATGCATTTTGGAAGCTAAGCTATGCAGACTGCGGAGCACCCCTATATTAGTTAGAAATAATACTCCCCGTCTTTATTGGCCATCAATCACAATTATTGCAATTATAGTACCTTTTTTAAGAAAAAGAAACAGAGCAAATGAATCTCAAGGATGTATGTAACAATTATAGAGGTTATATGATAACTTTATAGAGGTTATTTGATAACTTCGATCTCTTCTGAATATATTTATTTGATAATAATATATTGCATATAGCAACATAATACTACTATGCCTGTAGTACAATCATAGAACATTAGAAGGATTTATTGAGAACACAAAACAACAACCTGGGACAATCACAAACTGTCTTGGGTCGTAAATACCAGCAATAAGTTAATCAAGGGGAAACACAGATATCCTCTTGGGCAAATGTGAGACTATAACCAAAAATTTACCCTATGTAATGATGTTAAAAAAGGGAGGTGTAATCACTAATCCTACACAAACAGAATGAAAATAATTGACACATAAAACAGCAATGGTGAAAGACAATCTTATTGCGTTGTATCATCTGGTTAGTTTACATCTCTGAGAACAAATAGGTTTAATCACAAGCATAAAACATACAAATGCTCCTTCAAGTCCAGCAACATACAATTGCATGGCAATGTCAGGACGCAAAGAAGAGTTCAGTTGGACTGCGGCTAACCCTTAGGAGCACATTGCTTTCTCCAACTGTTCCTGTAACTCCCCACTCTTGTATGCCTCTGTTTAATATGGAACACATAAGATTCCACTAATGTAAAAGCCAAAATTTATATTTAATGAAGCAAGCACAGTTTCAACCCAAAACATTCTTATGGCATGCATACCTAGACAAACCATTTGTTTTCTGCATTCCCTCAAGTCATACAGATCATTATAAACTCACACAGATATACTCTTTATTTGATGAGATGGGAATGTTGATTGGAGGTGGGGGCTTAGCGCAACTGGATATGTGACTTCATTCTTTCTTGTCTTACATTCTAAATGTTCTTGCTCCTAACACAGTGTCAAGTATAACATGAAACACACAAATGTGACTCTTAGGATTAGGATCCACATATGCAAGTTATTGACTCTGTATGCAATCTTAAATCTTAAAAATCAAAATATTAGAAACACCATCGAGTTGTCAGTCCAATTATGATCACTCACCAACCAAAATTTTATCGATTGGCAAGTCACTTTCCTACGAATAAAAAATATACTTACTTTGTCTAATTTACTTCTTCGTATTTTAATTTTTCATCCGTCCCATTCAGTTCTTAACATTTAGTTTTCTTAATGTGGTCTATGGGTCTCCATCTCACCACTCAAACATGTAATACTACACTGTCCGTAAACAACTGTGCAAAAATGAAAGTATGAAACGTATAGATATCATTGATACCGATGTAGTACAAGAAATAGCAACAACATTCTATCATAGCATCTAAGTAACGTAATCATTTACCGTATCAAAAACATTGGACAAAATAAGATACTGACCTACGGTAATATCACAACCCCCAAAGAATTCTCCATCAATATATAATTGTGGAAAAGTGGGCCAGCTGGAATACTCCTTAAGTCCCTGACGCAAAAGTTCATTCTCCAAAATATTTATTGTATCAAACGGCACGTTCAAAGAGTTAAGTATCTGCACAACAGTGTTAGAGAATCCACACTGTGGGAAGTCCTTTGTTCCTTTCATGAATAGAATTACTTTTTGTGAGGTGACAACTTTATCCAGGGTAGTCTTGAGTTCCGGAGTTAGGGCTGCACCAATACAAAAAAAAAAGGCCAATTATTTGTGATATGTCTAAAGCTACTACGACCTGTTTAACAAACTAGTTGACTGCTGATTACGTAGCTGAAATTAGCAGTTAATAAGCTAACTCATTTTAATTAGTTGTTTTGTTAAATAAAGTATACAATCTGATCAGCCACCAAAATAGGCGTTCATATAACATGTTTATCTTAGTCAAATGGCGATAAGCTCATCTAGCCGTCGATAAGCTCGTGCTGAACACAATCTATATATCAGAGGCATCATTGAATCTAGAATAAAGCTCTAACAATTGAAGGTAGGAAAGGAAACACAGCTTCATGTCTTGCTAGACAATAGTTTGACAAGGACAAGACATAACACTATGCCATTTAAATACAAACCAACTTCGTATTCTGCTAGGAAGAAACTACACCGAACTAAAAGATTTGCCATAAGGAATACTGCCATCCTATCGAGAGTTAAGGTTTACATAGTTATTCCAACATCAGAGTGACACGATCAAACTAATGATCCTTTACCATGACTTCCTCTGATCTCAGTCTCTCAGATGCAAACTACTGCTTTCCTATTCAGATAACTAATAAGTGCTGGTTCAAAAGAGGAAGAGCAACATAAACTAGAGTAAAGTTACCTGCTACTGATATTAGTTGGGTTAAGGCAGGATATACATACATACTCTGAACTATAATCAATTCTGAAAGTTTTCATAATATATTACATCCCCATCCGAGACGTAAAGCAAGATGGATGAAGACTATGTACTGCAGTCTGCAGTTATATTTATTTGTCCTGTATATTCCCTTGTACAAACCAACTTCGTATTCTGCTTATGTATGTCCCTATGATGTAAAAACAGAAGCAGGAATGTAATATTTAGTAGTTAGTACTGGTATTTAGCATCTTCTTCTTCTCTCTCTTATCTATACGGAGCTGATTACCTGATTCGAATAGGAACAATCACATGATTTTATGCTATGATTTTACTAACTATTGGTGCATGATATAAGCTTATCAGTACAACATTATATCATCAAATCCAATAGTAATAAGTATATCAAATGATAGCTAGCTAGCTAGCTTGAGAGTCGTTTTTTAGCTTATTAGTATTATCTAAAAGGAATGGTACAAACCAGAAGAAAATGTCACGTCTCTTTTAATTGAATACACTTAGCTTAGCTTGACATTAGTAGATGATCCTAAAATCGATTTCTAATAAAATAGAGCAGAAATTATTCATATGATTTGGTGTTTTGATGAAGGAAACCAAATTAAAGCAGAGATTAAGAAAATGAAAGATCCTTTGGTTACTGCTACTCCTCTCGTGATGAATGGCTATAATCTAATCTAATCTAATCGAGGAAGCAAATCGAATCCAATAAATTGAGTAGCGATAGAATAGAATTTAGATATAACCTGCAAAACATGTGAGGGAGGTTGAGCGACGACTACTTGTGGACTGGGAAAAGTAGTTTCGAGTAGTCGAAGTAAGCCTCAAACCCGACCGGAAGCCAATTGTAGTGGTGAGGGCGACCATCGGAGACGGCGACCGGAAACCTGATACCGCCGTGGCTAATTGTAGATTAAACATAGAGGACGCCGACGACGACATGTTGGGTTGCTGTGGTTGTTGATGATTCAATTCCACCTTTCTATACCAAGTGCTACTACTAGCTAGTATTTGTCTGTTAGTATTTTTTTTTTTTTTTGCCTGCGTCTGTTAGTATATTACAAATTTAAAAATTTAACAAATGATTTCGTATTTTAGTAAAATTTTATTACCAAAAAAACAGGCAAGTACAAGTCGACCGAGATCCAAGCACGAGTCTTTCGAACAAAGACAAACAAAGAGACAAAAGTGACAAGAACACTAGTCTACTCCCTCCGTCCCACAAAACTTTACCGTCTTTCTATTTTCGGACGCCCCACAAAACTTTAATCATTACCAAATAATTAACCTACTCCACTTACTTTTTCATTTTTACTCCATTACTTTAACTCATTTTATTAAACTGCGCGCCAACCTTAACGGGTAATGTTTTGTGGAACGGAGGGAGTATTAATTAGGCATAGTGTTTAGCCATTCTCATGGATCATGATGGTGTTGTGGAGTTGGTCTATAATTTGTCTAGTAGTCTTGATATTGTTGTTAACGATGCATTCGTTTCACGCGCACCAAATCTCATACATGGGTCCGAAATTTATCTGTGGTGGTGGCTTGGAGCCAAACTGCAGGATCGATGATGAGATCTTTGACATTGAAGAGCGATCGAAGTAACCAAGACGAGGTCCTAGACAGTTGAAAATAGCCGAAAGGGAGTGTTCTTGATATATATTGCGTGCACCCATCTAACCCAAAGTGTATCCTTTTTTGCTTGAATATTCCAAAGTATTTTGGTAAGGCACGCAATATTCCATTCGGGGAGAGCAATGATGTTGAGGCCTGCAGATAGTCTCAACATGCCGCAACACCTTCTTAGGCAGTGGAAAAACTTGCATACAATAGTTTGTTACATAGATAGTCATATAGAGAGAGACAAAGTTACTAATATTACAAAACTGATTATTTACGAGTAAAG
>JAYMSL010000562.1:0-23014 GCA_036897195.1 Plantago coronopus
TAACATGCATTTTCATTATTTTACAAGTTGATATTAGCATTTATATTAAATTATAGTATATTTATTAAAACCGGCGTAAAACGGCGTATGCCGGTTATACCACCGGTTCTACCATTTTTTGGAGTGGCCGGCGCAATGCCGAAATCCGGCATTTAAAACATAGACTAAAACTAGCGCAACAGTGTAAAGTTTTTTATTCGATATTGATGTGGAAATTTGATTTCTCGTGCAATATATAGTTGGTTAAAAAACTTAGACGAGTCTCAAACCTGTTTAAGGTTTGCTGTAGATGTGTAATGTTATAGTGATGGCTTGCTGAAATCTATCATTCCAAGGTATTGACATATTAATATAGAAAGAAACGGAGGTATGCTGTTTCAATCCTAGTGAAAAACAGTACGGCTATATATTGCGTTTAATGGTAGACATTTTGTACGAAGCACAATTTATATCGATTACGTGGAACGTAAAAGTTCATAATGTGTCTTAATCTTCTATTTTCGCCTTCTATTAGGCTCTGAAAGAGGCGCTTGCACATATTAGAGTTTGTTCCAGAATAGAAGGGCTACTGCTGAAAAAGAAAGCTATCAAATGTGGAGACACGGCTGAAATTCATGCTCAAAAGGTATATTTTTTCCCATTCTTTTTCTGCTCTTGGTATGTTCTCATTCCATGCATGCAATCCTATTACTGCTATTTTATCTCAGGGACATTTCCTTAATTTTCATTTTCTAAACACATGTTATCCCGTCTACTCTGTGCATGGTTAATTCTCTTAATATTTTTTTGAATATTTCCATTTCATGGCTTCTGGGACTTCTCAACATCTTCTGTTTATTTATCTTCACTTTCTTGTGGGTTTTATGATCTGTAAAACTTGCTAAAGCGCACCAATCTGAAAGAGATCTACATGATGTATCTTTGTAAACCTCATCTATATTTGCAGCTTGATAAGTTGAAAGTCTTGTCTGAATCTCTTGTGAGTTCATCCTCAAAAGCTGAGAAGCGCATCGTTGATAACAGGTAAACTTATTACATATTCTTTTCTACTTGCTACACGGATCGTCATACTTGAAGGTTCTTTTTGTTGTTCTTAAGTTTTGAACTTCTGTCTCTCTAGACAAATTATTACATTCAAATATTTATATTCTCTGGATGTTATATCTAGATTCTACCTACCCATTCTATCACTTGGAGCTTATCGTTTTTCAACTTTCTTTATTCCATCTTCGAAGTTTTCATGCTTATAGACTTTTAAAAAGAGCTTTTGGACTTTATATATAGAGTTGTAAACTTCACCGTTGCTTGGATATGAGTATTGACTAATGTGTTTAGTTTAAAGAGCTCTTATGGACTATTTCTTTGATTACGTGTTTTGATTTCGGTGTGTTGCCGTGGAGTTGTATGCATGCCATGCTTGCTGCTTTCATTAATTTTAATGCTTTTCTTTATTGCTCGTTAATATCATAGACCAAGTGTATTTCCTATCCCATAACAAGCCAATACAGCATCATCACTGCATTTTACTGATCGTGTGTTCCTGCCTAAAATGGTTCTTAGACATCTGCTCGAATGTTTACCTGCATCATTCCAATTTATTAAATATACTGGATTCTTCTGACTTATTTTTCCCTTCTAGTCTAGGTCCAGGCAGACACTCTGAGTTCAAATGTTTCTATTGTTCTCTATTAACATTATAATAATTATAATTATTTCTTCTTTTTTCTGAAGTGGCCAAAAATTACAAAACTTGGTAACAAAATTGTGATTTGTGTTGAGTACTTGGGCATTATCATTTATCCTACTCATCACTTGCAATAAAAATGTTTCCTTGCGGTATCTATTATAGCCATCTCCACTCATCTGTGATATTTCATTGTTTATATAATGAAGTCACTATCTTATTTTTATTTTCCTATATGTGTTGACAGGGCTCAGAAAGAGGATGCATTAAAGTTTCGCGTGACCAAAGCAAGTGAAGTTAGTGAAATAGAAAAGGTATGTAGTCAGTAGTCTGGGACCATTTATGTAATGAAGTAATTCTTGCTTGTGCATCTTTTTGTTGGGAATCAAATGAAAACAATTGACATCAAGAAAACTGAAGTGCCCAATGTATATATTAGCCCCTCACAGTACATATTAAGTACTTAAACCTTACTTCAAGTCTTCAACCAGACTAGACTTCAGTCTTTAACCTCTGGTGAATATCCAGTAAACATTACCTTGATGTCATATTTAATTTTGTTTATCGGCAACAACTTGATTTCATTTCTGAATGATCAGCCAATCGTTCTTCAGTAGCTAGCATCTGATTTTCTATTACTGATGTAGCCAAATCACACACGTTCTGATTGCAAACGTATTATTATAAATATAAATGAATCAAAATATTTGGATAAGACAATTGCTCAGAAGATGAAAAAGGTGAAGGTAGAACGTGATTTAATTTAATAAGTAACATATGTTTCAGTCAGTAAAAGTTGTTGAAGACTGTCCTGTTAGACATGTAAAATTCAAGTGCCTTAAATGATCCCAAGAATAGGTATGCTTAGTCTTATCTTCATCTCTAGATGGTGGACGAGAAGATTGTATGTATTCCTGTTGGGAGAAACTGGCATTATGCCATTTCTCCATGGTGCCACATGTTGATTATATATATTGTTGATCCTTAATCGAGTTATATCATGTGAATGCTGACTACATCATGGTTTACTGCCTGACGACTCATGGATGTGTTACTCAACCATAAACAGCTTTCTAGCAAGTTCTGACTCGATTATCATTTTACAGGAACTAGCAACTGAGATTTCAGATCTAGAGAAGCAGAGAGATGAACTTGAAGCTCAATTGGAAAAGGTTTTCAGCTCTTAACAATCTCTCCTTTTTCGATTATCTGGGGTTGGGTTAGTGTACTTTGATTGCTAGTACTTTTAGGGAATGGGATATGTGGACTGTGGGTATATGACAAAAAAAAAAAAAAAAAATTGCAAGGCACTTTGTTTCTCAATGAGCTTTTGTACTCTTTGCTCTATGATGACATTTAAATATTATGTAAGGCGTAAGCTGTGAGTGCATGGCATCAGGGGAATTGGTGAAAAGCAGTATTAATATATACATCTGATTAGCAATGCCGGCCGTCATTTTCTCAATATGTGTTGCACATCATTAAGAAATATGTTGGTAATAGATGCTAGGTTCAGGTTCTGTGATTGGATGCATTTTTTAATCTTCTGATTTTGACCTATTTGAAATCATTGCTTCCCAATTTTACTTGAGCAAAGAAAAAAAAAAAAACTTGTTTCATCTTTGACTTGCGAAGGCATTTTTGCGCTACCTGCTGTCTTGAATATGTAAGTCCATTTGTTTTTTACGAATACATATTTGGTTGTAAATATCTATTGGAATCTTTGTGATTATTAAGGTGAATGTTTCCTTGTCCGCTGCCCGGGGTCGTCTTCGCAATATGACAGAAGAACGGGATCAATTCTTTGAAGCTAATGATCAAATCGTATCCCATTTAAAGACCAAGGTCTGCATCCCTTAATTTGGATTTTCTTCCCCTCCGCACCATTGGCATACTGGAACAAACTCTATATTAGGTCTTAGAGTAGCCCTGCAAATTCTTTCTTTGGTTAATGAGTTTGGTTTTGCATTTGACATCTCGTTACAACTTGTAGGAGGACGAGCTGTCACGGTCAATAGGCTCATGTCAAGTAGAGGCAAAAGTTCTTAGTACCTGGATCAATTTTCTGGAGGATACCTGGTCTCTTCAGTGTTCACAAACTGAGAATAAGGAGAAGCAGGCCAGGTATTTGAACTTCATATTTCATCAATGTCGTTACATATATCTCAACTATTACATATATCTCAACTATTATATACTCCAGCATCTGCCATTTGATTTCTATGAATTTATTATTTGCCAATATATGTATGTGAGATTTAAGTAGAATGTCGACCATGTTCCTAATTTTCTGTTTTCTGTAATTGAAGTGCTGAGCTCGAGGGACATGAAAGTTACTTCACAGATTTGGTTGTACAGCTACTGTCTTCTTATGAGGTTCGCCTTAGTTCAGCACCAAAACTTATTTATAATCTCCTTGCCAGTTGTCAAGCATTTTAATCCATTTTTTCTCGTTTATGTAAATGCAGCAAGGATTGAGACCTGCAATTGATCGCATCGAAAAGTATGTGAAGAACTTAGAGAGTTTAAATGATGGGTATTCCTTTTGTTGCATTTTTTTAACGCATAGCATGTATTTCTAACTTAAGTTCCACATAAACCGTTGGAAACTTCTTGACAGGTTAGCACATTCAGCTGATATTGGGAAAGATGATTCTCAAATATTGAACCCAAAGAGAAGTCTCGAGGAGGAATACCTGGATTATGAAGCTAAGGTCAAAACTCAAATTCCGGACTCTAATTACTGCATTTGTTATACACATTTGATATACTTCCTCTGTTGCGGATAAGTAGTACCATTTTTTTGATATTTTGGGAGTCCCGATAGAATGCCATGGTACTCTCCAGAACATCTCATTTTGGGACATATCCTTACCCTTATAACACATTTACTAATTTACCACACTATCTATTATTTATTCGTACTAGAATTGAAACGATATTCCATCTCTATTAATTCTCTACTACACCAGCCAAACCCGCGGCCAATATATTTCCCATATTCTACTACATTTCGTGTTCTGTGTGAAAACGTCAATGGGCACCGTTGACTTGGACGGAGGGAGTATTGATATCCTCTTTTTTTTTTCCTTTTAGTTTGAATAGAGTAAGGTTTTAATTTCTTTTATATTTTGCGTATACGTGGCTTACCTCCTGATTCTTGTCTGATTCATTTGGCTTCTTGTCAATAAAGTTCTATAGCACCAATGGGTACTTCATAAAGATTCCTAAGGCACTTTTTTATATTGCTTCACAGATTATTACAACTTTCAGTGTTGTAGACAATATGAGAGAACATTTTAATGTGCAACACGGGAAAAAGCCCAGGTATGGCACGAATACCTGTTATATTTCCTTTAAGAGTTCCATAACTCATTTATGCATGTATTTATCCATTCAGTAAGGAAAATCCGAAGGTTATGGAGCTATTTGACAATATTGAGAAGCTAAGGGAGGAATTTGAGAAGGTAGAAAGACCTACTCTGGAAATTGAGATTGCCCCAACTAAAGAATCAGATGTATTAAGCGGTGAGGTATTGCAAAGTCCTAAAGACTCCACCGAGCAACCACCAGAGTATTCTGAGGCTGTGAAACATGTGGATCCACAAGCTCCAGTTACATCGGAACAGACGCTAGACACCGAAGCAGAATTGGCAAAACTAGAATCTGAGTTTGGAAAGGTAAATCAGGATTACTCTGCAGAAGAAATTGGTGAGTGGGAATTCGATGAGCTCGAGAGGGAGTTGAAATCTGGTGACTCTTCAAAGAAATAGGTCCAAATTCTTGTCAAGATTAACAATGTATTGTATCACTTGTTATTTCCAGGTATACTTACAGAATCTAAACTACATGATTATGAATTCCATTTGGTTATGGAGTTCATAATGATGTTTTATTTCGATTGATTTGTTCTTGTATATATTCCAATATGTAACTGTAATACTGTCCATGACACGAACGTCTGAGGATCTGCGTGTTGGTTGAAGTGATGGATTATTCTGTACTGTACTATAAAAGATGTGAGCCTATCAAATTTTTAGCTAGGCTTGCTGATATATAATTTGCATCTCATGTACCCCTGCCTTGTGGTGAACTAATAATTATGAAAGTTTATTGTGTAACGAGCAACCGTGCCCCGTCGTTTTCATCCTCCCTTTGTATGTTGATGATATACATTAGAGAGGTGGTGCTCCTTTAATTAAAATAGCTTCCAGAAAGCACTTTTAGTGGAATGAAGCTTTCAGCTGTTAAGTAGATTGATTGAGATTAATAATCAATTTGGTACTATTTCTACACAAGTGTTAAGTTGGTGAGCTTCGCAATTTACTTTTCTACTCCAAGAAAAGTGCTGTGAAAGCCGCATTGCAAGTAAAGCAACTTGACATGATTTGTATAATCTGAAAAGCTGAGCAGGTGGATTCCTGAAACCTATATGATCACTGGTGGAGAAAAGTTTGTTTATGGAATGGAACAGGATGCGAGCAACAGTGGTTTGAAGGGGGCAGAAGATGGCCCCCTACAGGTGTGATGTTGAAGTTACTAAGCTTTTGGTTGAGTCTGTATCTGTTGTGCTGTATAGTGGTGTGGGTATCCCAGCATTGTATAATTAACAATGGCTGTATCTGGGTATGATGCCCGGCAAAAGCTTGGTGCAATCCACAATTTGTGGCTTGGTGGGTCAATATGTTATTGGCTCTTTGGGATTCTAAAGATTACTAGTAGTACTTATTTACTAGAACCAAAGCTTGCTTGTACTTTCTTGATTCCTTGATGCATTTATGACTAAGTGGTTTCACTGGTATTAAGAAAAGGAAATAAGCTAAGGTTTGACAATGATGTGTTAATAACAATTTATCTACTTAATCATTATTTTGATTATAATAGGTAACTACAAAAAGAAATTATTGGTTGTCCTAGTCAAGTTGATATGGATTTCTGATATACTATAATTCAAGGTATTATTACCCTAAAATTTTATGTTTATTTTTGGAGTGAATTATGAACTACTCCCTCCGTCCCACAAAACATTACCCGTTAGGGTTAACTCGTAGTAAAAAATGAGTTTAAGTAATGGAGTAAAATTGAAAAAGTAAGTGAGGTAAGTTACTTTTTGAGAATGTATGGTGATAAAGAAGTGTATGCATGTTTAAATAATGTTTTATTGTGTGGGTTACATCCTTATTTTGTAATGGGTAAAGTTTTGTGGGACATCTAAAAATGAAAAGGGAGTAAAGTTTTGTGGGACGGAGGGAGTAGCACTAGCACATATTTTTATGATAACCGTCATCACGTAACAAGAACTTCTAAAGAGGGAGTTCGTATATTTCTAGTCACACACAACAAAATTTCAGTTTGAGATATGTATATATTCTACGGTCTATATAAGATAATCACTACTCATAGGGATCACACTAAATCATGACTCATGAGCCGAGCCGAACCGTGTTGAGGCTCAACCTTTTACCTCAACCCATCCTCTTTTTTCACACTCCACATTTGGGAATTGATACATTGAGACATGGGAATTAAGACCGTTCTGAAAATGATAATTAGGAACAACAATCTCGAGCTCTACAAGCATCTAATTACTGATCAGTAGTAGCAAAAGTCTCCACCATATGATGTCGGATACTTGATTATGAGTGTATATATTTAATTAATTAGCTTAAATTAAGCACAATATATGTTAATAAGTCAACAACGTGCCCATAAGGCAATAAATATAGAGGCATACACTAATTTCTCTTGTCTGGTAATGCATTAATCTTGGTAATGATGCAGTTGCCACCAATTAATCAATTTTGGATCCAACAATGTCATCCTGGAATCCTGTAAAGTAGGTTAAAGCACCTTCATCTTGGATTCTCACCCTATTTTTTTATACTTCACAAGTACCATTTTTTCCTAAACTCACTGCATTTGCTTTTTCATTTTCACCCACTTGTCTTGCACTTGATTAAAACCAAACTCCTTCATATCTTCCCTGGTTTAATGTTCAGCGTATTATTCATCCACTATAATCGTAACTTTTGATGTGATCAAATCAGTCACTTTAGTTTAATCATAATAAGTCTGTTTTATGACAATATAAAATGACTGATTTGAAAAACTGCAGTGTCGTACAGGTGACGAGGTGTTAGCAGTTCTACGGAATATGCGGAAAATATTATCTTTAGCTTGCTCATTGTACTTCCATTACAAATGCGCAGAACTTTACCAATGATAAGATAGAAATAGTTAAACATATGAAAAGTAAAGTGAAAAGCAAACCATCCCAATATACATCAATTACCATGTCATTTGAAGGCATGAAAGAACAAGACAAGACAAAACACAACAAAGCCTCTTTTTCTTGCTTTTTAACAGAAATTAAGAAAAGAATGCTTCCTATGCATCCTCTTTTCGGCCATTTTATATCCCTCGAATCATCTCCCATTCGTGTGCATTGCCCTTCTACTATAAACTACTCAAACACTTATCAAAGAAATCAACACAAAAGACTCATCACAAAACCTGTACCAAAAATGCAAACATTCAACTATGATCTCCATGATCTCTCAAGCTCAGAATCCGAAGACGAGTACATCGACATGGAAGTGCAACGTGATCCCTCGTTCCAGTCCATCTTCAGCCATACGAACAAGGAATTCGAGTTCCAAAGCTTCTCGAGTTCCTCCGAGAAAGATCACCAAACAACGACGTCTCCAGCAGACGAGCTCTTCTACATGGGGAAACTCCTCCCTCTACACCTCCCCCCTCGACTCGAAATGGTCCAGAAGATCTTCCAACACAATTTCGACACCAAACCTGATCATCAGTATTCAGAAGAGTCCTTCAAAACACCATTGGAACACACACCGTTCGAGTCATGCCAGGCCTCGCCTTTAGAATCCTGCCAAGTTAGCAGGGAACTGAACCCGCAAGAGTATTTTCTCGAATGCTCGAGTTCCTTAACCAAAGAGAAGAAATCTTGGACCAAGAAGCTCATGAAATGGGCTAACATCAGATCTTTGTTCACAAAATCTGCAGGCTGTTCTTACGATCCAAGAGAGGACGGACCAGCTCAAACGGCACACAAACGCAGTGATTACAAGCCGTTCGGGCAGATTAAGTACAAGAAAGTGATCTCACCGAGGGACGAATACAGAGGATCGAGCCGGTTTACCCACAGGAGGTCCTTTTCAGGAGCATTCAAGACCAAGAAGGCTAACTGTGATAGCTCTAATCTGAGTAACAGAACTAGTAGCCATGTTCATCAGGCTCTTAGGAGAAGTAGCACTGTGATGAACTCATCAGAGGCTGAGAATCCAATACAGTCAGCCATTGCTCATTGTAAGAGGTCCCTGGATCAGCAACAGTACTTGATTTTGTTCAACAAAGGTTACTAGAAAGTGTTTTGTATTGAAATTTGTATCTGGGGGAAAATAAATATGCATTTGAAAATATATGTATTACTGTGTGACACAAATGTTGCATTTTAAAGATTTATTAGTATGGTGTAGTTGTTCACATTTTGGAAGACTAGTAAATTTGCAATATGAACATTATATCAAATCTTGTAATACATTTGAATTGCTTTTTTTTCTCTTTTTATTCAAATCTACACCTACTCTAAGTCTATACCACAGCCTTATAATACCATATACATCCATTACCTTATGACTCCGTCGAGTTCGAACCCCCGACCTCCTCTTTGCTACTCTAGCATCATTACCACTCGACCACCCTTATAACTCCCACCTTGAATTGCTTTGTTTTCTTTGTTTTCCCCACATCAATCGATAAACATTAGTACCAATCAATACGTCGCCATCATGTTCATTAGTGTTAGGCGAATTTTGAAAATATCAAAAAAAAAAAAAAAAGCGCAACGAAGGTGTGGATCACACTCTCTAACGGACTGTTAACGTCCAACCAACGTTTGTGCGAATTGTTAAAAGTCGAAAAATTCGAGTGTCGATTACCAGAAAACAAAGAATCAAGCGTATTCTGTAAATGTATTCTCAAATTTTCTCTTGAGATTTTGAAAATTTTAACATTATTCTCGCCCAAATTTTAAAAATATTATTTTCGCATCCCCAATTTCCAATCCTCCGCCCTGACTGTACCAATGTGGTACCAACATGAAGAAGCATGTGTTACACGCTAGTTCGTTAGTCTTAGTTAGTCTGCTACTCTGCTGTATAAGAAGTCGGTCGGTAGCCGATCTTTCTGTATCATTCTCCATTGTTGTTCTTCTTCTGTGTTCATATTCATTCCAGAGCGATTTTTCTGTCAGTTGATCGACCAATTTTCCTTCATACTTATAGTCTTGTTTTCTGTCATAGTGAAAACAGTTTGATTGATTGTGTTGGGTTCGATTGAGGTTTCTAGGGTTCTTCATATTTGGGGATTTTTCGTAATACGTTGTCGTCGTTCGATTCATTGACCTAACAAGTGGCTCATGGCTTCGGTACAATTCGACGTTGAGAAATTCAACGGAACTGGTAATTTCTCGTTATGGAAGCTCAAGATGCGAGCACTGATGACGCTCGAAGGAACCCTAGGCGCACTGGATGGGGAAGACAAGTTGCCTACTACTCTCACGCCTGAAGAAAAGGAATCGATTCTTCAGCGTGGTATGAGTGTACTGATCTTAAGCCTTGGCGATGAGGTTTTGCGTAAAGTGTACAAACTGACAACTGCCAAAGAAGTGTGGGATAAACTGGAGGAATTATACAATGTCAACACTCTGGCTAATCGGATGAATCGATTTTATCTGGAAAAGAAATTCTACACATTTAAGGTTGTGGAGTATAGGCCGATTCTGGATCAGGTGGAAGTGTTTCTTCAGATACTTGATGAGTTGGAAAATGTAGGTGTAGTAGTTCCAGAGGCAGAACAAGCTCTGGTGTTGCTCACTGCATTACCGAAGAGTTTCGAAAGTGTGAAGGCTGCCATGTCTTATAGAGGAGAAACCAATTTGAAGATGAGTGATGTGATATGTGCTGTAAAGTATAAGGAGTTGCGAAAATCAGTTCAGACGAACAATGAAGCTGGAGATGCAGCTGATAGAAAGGAGACTAGAAAGTGTTATTACTGCAAGAGACAGGGACACCTCAAGAAGGATTGCTTCGGCTATAAGAGATCACGAAAGGGGAAGGTTACTGATCAAGCTATTCTTTAAACAGTACATGAGCGATGTGATTACAAGCCGTTCAGGCAGATCAAGTACAAGAAAGTGGTCACAGCTAACGACGAATGCAGAGGATTGAACGAGTTTATGATTGTTAGGTCTTTTTCAGGAGCATTTAAGATGTAATTCAAAACCAAGAAAGCTAGTTGTGATAGGTCTGATCTGAGTAGTCCCCCCATCTTCAGGATTTTAATCTACATGACATTTCTTAGTAACAAGGCTCACATTCTGCTTATTATTAGTAGTAGAGTTGGTCATTGTAGAACAGTAGAATATAATGAGATTTTAGTGCCGAAATTAAGGTTATCGTTCAACAGTATGATCCAATTCAAATCACATGCTAGGCTATAATATATGAACCCTACATCCAGTACATTGATGAAGGTGACGCACAGTGTCTAGTCAAATGAGCCGTAAATTGAAGTTATTAGGCCATTTTTCTATCCTCCAATAATCGTCTTCCATTCGTGTGCATCACGTTCCTATAAGCTCCTACCCTAACAACATAAATACATACCAAAGCAAGATAGAAATCAACTTGCACAAGTTATGCACACATACAACTCTGATCACCATGAATTCTCAGCCGGCTCAGAATCAGAAGACGATTACATCGTTATGGAAATTCATCATGATCCCCCGCTCGAATACAGCCACAAGATCAAGGAATTTGAGTTCCCACGCTTCTCAAGTTGCTCCATCAAGAAAGATCATCAAGCGACCGCAGATGAGCTCTTCTACATGGGGAAGCTGCTCCCTCTACAATTCACACCGCGTCTGGAAATGCTCAAGAAGATCTTCACGCACAAACTAGACACCAAGACCGATCAGTATGTAAAGGAGTCCTTCAAAACACCTTTGGTAAACACTGAGTTCGATTCATGCAGCAATGTTAGCAGCAGCAGGGATCTGAAACCGCAAGAGAATTTACTCCAATGCTCGAATGTGTTGATCAGAGAGAACAAGTCTTGGACCAAGAAGGTTATCAAATGGGCTAATGTTAAGACTTTCGGGCAGATCAAATACAAGAAATTGGTCAGAGCTAAAGAAGAGCACAGAGGATCGAGCAGGTTTACGCGTGGGTGGTCTCTTTCAGGAGGTTTTAAGATGAAATCCAAGATTAACAATGATCTGCAGGTCCTCAAACGAAGTGGCAGTAGTGTGAGGAGTTCATCTGATACTGAGAGTCGTATTCAGCCAGCCATTGATCTATGCTCATTGTAGGAGGTCTCTTGATCATCATCAGCACAGATCTTGCATGGTGTGCAAGGCATGAAGTGGCCGAAATGGTAAGGAAGCTGCAGATGTAAGTGTAAGGTGCACGTATAAGGTGCAGCTGATCGAGTCAATATAAAGTGATATTTTTTCGGATTGAGAATTTATTTATTCGAATGAGTGTCTAGTAAATTTGATCTAAATATTGAAATCATATATGCAAACAATGAGATAAAGAATTTTTTGCTTTAAACATAGTAGTATAACAATATATGGTGTTAATTCACAAGTTCACATCACATATGACATATGGACCATTGTATGTTGCTTCTCCTTATTGTTAGTCTTTTCAAAAGACATCCAAGAGCAGAATGCTGATATGATGCCAGTCTGCCAGGGGGATATATGTTCCTGTAGAAATCATAAATTTGCTTTGAACAATTTTAATGAAACATTGAAAGACAGTAAATTCTAATCAAGACTGATTGTGATTTGGAACTGCAATTTCAGCATTAAATTATATTCAAAATTAAATAATTAAACATTATTTGTATGCATATTTTTGGTATTTTAACAAGAGAACCTTATCTTCCACTCTAAGTAGTTGAATTCATTATTTTAGGAATGAAATGGAGATAATGATAGGTGCAAATGATTGTACCTAAATTAGTTAAAAGGGTGTTTGGTAGTTCACTTAACTAACTAATTTTTCATTTTTTTAAGCGAGAATTAATAATTGATTTTTCATTTACTTCCTACTTATTAATTGAAATGTCATAAGTAATTTTTGCTTGAGGTTGCTTTCTTTCTTTTTTTATGTGCATACTACATAGCACTTCTTGTTCATGTATGTAGTGTATGAGTGTCAATTGTTGGTTATAATCAAATGTGATAGGTTATATAGATTTGTAAAATAGGATGTATCTATAAAATAACTAGGGTAGGTGGCAAGTGTTAAGCCAATGTTAACAATTATATCAATCCAGAGAATGAAATTGCAAGTGTGACTTTCATGAACTTATTGTTTGTGCAAATCGTTTTAGGTATCTTCACGTTGAGCTCCAGGAGGGTAAAATTCATTTTTGGTACTGCAGAGTGAGACATTTTGGATATTAATACTCTAAAGCGATTATGTACAATTTTGATACTACTGAATACAGATCAATGCTAGTTAACGTATTCCGGACAAATTTTCGGTCGGAAATCATACATGTGGCCGGAATGTTGAGGTTGAGGACTTCAAATGTTACTAGTAGTTATCATGTACTCTACAAGTCTTGCTATTTAAAAAAAGAGAAACTTTTGGGAGAGTCCACTAAATGTGGTCTTTTCAAAAAGTCCACTTAAAAACATTACCTATTTACAATATAACATTACATATTTTAACATAAACATCAACTATTTACATCAAACATCAACTATTAACAATAAACATCACCTATTTTTTAATAAACATCAACTATTTTACAATACAACAACGGTTTACCATGAAACATCGACGATTTACATTAAACATCAACTATTTTGTTATGAAATAATCGATTATTTTACATTACGCATTAATTATTATATCACTAACATCAACTATTTATAAATTATCAACTATTTAATCATAAACATCAAATATTTGATAATAAACATCATCTATTTTAACATTAGCATCAACAATATTGAGTGTACTTTCCGAAAAAACCACTTATAGGTGGACTTTTCCAACAATTAGTATTAAAAAAAAAGAAAGAATAGAAGAAGAAGAGAAGAGTAATCAATCATGAATCATGTACTTAATCCACAACAAAAAGAGAAAGTAGGGGTAATTTTGCAATATACTCATAAACAAAGGGACGAACAAGCAATTTATCGAAAGATATTTGGTTGACTAACCTCCGTTAGTTGGCCACTGTACTGAACACTGACTGTCACTTACCCAAATAATAACAAGAAATACCGATCGCCGTTTGTTTAAGTTATCCATTTCAGTCTCCTACTCTCCTACTCAAGCTGAGTTCAGTTCATTCACAAGCCATTTCAATCATTGCTTGGCGAAAATGGCGTCACCAAACCCTAGTACCTGTACTATTCTATTGGCTCTGCTACTCCTTTCGCCGTTGCTGGTGTCCAGTACACGCCACCTGAAGCTCAAACGGCAGCGTGTCGGCAAAATCGACGAGAGTTTGACGTATATTTGGCCGTTGCCGAGCAACTACACTTCCGGCAACCAAACGCTCACCATTCATCCCAATCTGTCGCTCGTTGCTAGTGGAAATGGCGGTGAATCGTCTATTGTTGCTCAGGCTTTCGAGAGGTACAAGTCGATCATCTTCAAACATGTGAGCTCGAAGTTGCCGGCTGCTGGAGTTGACTATGATGTGACGAAGATTAATGTTGTTGTGCACTCCGATGATGATGAGGTGGTTTGGAATTCGAGTGTTTGGTTAGTTGACTTGTTTTTGTGTTGGTTTTGGTTATTTGATGTGTTTTTGTTGTTGTTGTTGTTGTAGCTTAAGCTCGGAGTTGATGAGAGCTACTCGCTGATCGTTGCGGCTAACGATGGGTCGTCGATTGTTGGAGGGATCACGATTGAGGTGCGTGTCAGAGTTTTGTGATTGTAAATTGATTTAGAGTGCGGTAGAGTGTCATTTTACTTTGATTGCAAATTCAGCTTTACAGACTTAACTGTTTGGCTATCAGTGGACTTGGGGATGGAAGTGTTTGAATAGTTGAGATAGCATTAGTATATTGTGCTGAAACTACAGGTTAAAGTTACTGCAGAATTGGAATATTCTGCGGTTATTCTAGAATAAATGAAATGAAACACATGGTAGAGCTAGAATAATGAGCTGTGTTTTGGTTGGAAGGGTGAAACATCTGTGTTATCCGATCATGAGGATGATCTTTTTCCACTAAGGCTAAGTGCTTCCTTTAGTAGACGTGATTCAATCTTGTCGCGAGAGATGATTTCCCTTCCAAATACTCATTTTTAGAGTTGTCCATGTTAGATGGTTTTATACTCGATTCTGCTAACCAAACAACTCTGACTTGACAAGAAACTTCCTGATCTCAATAACTACGCATTTACTCCTAATTCTGTACCAAATTGGGAATATATTCAGTATATGAAGTCTAGTCACTTGCATTTCCCTTTCTTAGTTAAATAGCTGTCCAACTTGATCCAGTGATGTGATTTGATCAATAAATAATCTAAAAGACAGATTGTTTTGCACATCATAGTCTTGCATTCTCTAATCATACATTGCCTGCTTCATATTACCTATGTGCCTGCTCTCTCCTTGTTCCATGCAAGATTTCCTGCGCTTGCTGCTTCCTTTTCTGGAATCTTCTCTACATCAGTTTGTAGTGGACACTAAACGAGTTTCTTCTGTTTTAAGTTTCTTTATTGACTGAATGCTGATATAATAATTATGGTACTTCAATAAATTTTTGTGTTGAATTTAAAAATGTCTCATTATCTTATATTGCAGTCGAACTCTGTCTATGGCGCTTTGCATGGCCTTGAGGTAAACTGCTCAAAAGGATAATCTAACATACTTTAAGCAATGGTGTACCAGTTTCTTAATGTATTTTCAAGGTGCTTGAAGGCTAAATATATCGATTACACCTTTTCCACAGACGTTAAGCCAGCTTTGTTCATTTGACTATGTAACTAAAACTGTGAGACTACCTAAAGCACCATGGTACATTCAGGATAAGCCAAGATTTGCATATCGTGGTCTCATGCTTGGTACGATACAGTTTTTCTTTTGCATATCTTGTGATTTGCTCTTTCAGTTTGTAGCCCTTTTTGGCTGTTCTGAAATATTTTTCCTCTCTGTATTTTGCAGATACTTCAAGACATTATTTGCCAATCGAAATGATCAAGCAAGTTATAGAATCTATGTCATATGCTAAACTTGTAAGATGTGCTAAATAACTTTTACGTATCTCTATTGCTGAATAGAATTTGTTAATGAATTCTTTGATGGTTACATTCAGTAGAATGTCCTCCATTGGCACATCATAGACGAAGAATCATTTCCACTTGAAATTCCATCATATCCAAATTTGTGGACAGGCTCATACACAAAGTGGGAACGGTACACCACAGATGATGCTCTTGATATTGTTGAGTGAGTAACTCCTGTATTTGTTATTTTCTTTTGTTGATTTCTTTTTAATGTATTATGTAGGCCTGTTAAATGTTTCTTAAGTGATTAAAAATTGAAAATCTTGAATAAACATATCGCAGAGCTTGTAGTGGCCCTAAGTATTTTGGGATCGAGTATCTAGTTTTAAACTTTTAATGTTATAATTGATATTGAGCTCTTGTAAATTTAGGATATAATGTTTGCAATAAAGAGTCATGTTTTTAACTCTCCTGGATTTTGCTGTTCTACACGAGACCTTTTCAGGCTAGATTTTTAAATTATATTTCTTGGTAGTAATTTTCATTTTGTTTTATCATATTGTATTTTTAGCCCATAGAATCACTTCAATAGGACTTTGTATTGCGCACTCTCTCAGATTTCACAAATATCAACAATTAAAACGAATCACTTTTTTTAGTTTTATCAAATGACATTAACTTTCATTTTCACTGTGCTTAACTTGTCTTTTTTTGTATGTATTATTACTAATGATGTTTTCCTTTTGTTTTTTGTCCTTTAAACATGGACGACTTAACAGTTTCGCGAAAAAGAGAGGTATGTACATGAAACAAGCAAGAAAGCTTTGTGGCGCAATTTTGATGTATTCTTCAATTTTGGGGTCATCGAATTTCTGAAGATTGGTTTTCATATTCCCTGACTCCCTAATCGTAATTTAATTGAAAAGTGAATTTATCCAAGATCAGTGTGCCCTTAAATTATTTCTGTGATTTTCAATGCAACCTTCCATTATACAGGATCACAGAATCATAGTTAGTTGATTATATCTTTTCTACTTCAGGTATAAATGTCATGGCAGAAGTTGATGTTCCTGGGCATGCAGAATCATGGTAATAATTTAAGACTTTGAAGTATAAATTTCTTGCATTTAGGTTGTTGGCTGTATCTATAATAAATATTATTTTCAAATCTTACTAAGAAGAATCATGTGCATGGGATGACATTCTACCCTTGGACTTACCCTTTTTTTTTAAATGCCCTTTAAGTCCGAAGCAGCTTTTCATAATGTTCTATGGATAGGGCTGAACCTTTGATTGAACATATTCCTCCCGTTATCTGGTGACTAAGTTAGTACAGTGAGTTTGAAATGAGAACTTCTCAGAAAAATCTGTCTAATGTGCTGTAATGTGACTTCCTTGTAAGGTGCAGGATTGAGCAAAAATACAAGCCTACTAATGGTAAAATAATGTGCTTGATATTTCCATCATTAAAAAAAGAAAGTGCTTGTCCCTGCTCAAGATTCTGTCCTGAATTTTCGACTAGTTATTAAAAACAAGTTGTGTAGAGATTGTCACTGATGTTTATCCTTTAATGTATCTGGTAAATTTATGTTAACAAGGGAAGTATGTGGGCCTTATACACCATGGCTTTTATTCATGTGTATACTGTATACTAGGTTTCGTAGTCATGAAGGAGGGATGATGGGAGAACTTGAATTCTTCAAATTGATCTCATGAATGGCTATGCTCAGCTTGTAAAAGCCTGCATATATATTTCATTGAAAATTATATGATGTTGTCTAGTTGTATGTCTTCTCTAGTTGATAACCACGGTTTATGTGCTACGGTGCTAACATCTTGTGAGGGTTGTTCATACTTCAACTATTTTATAATAAACTTGTATTATCTGCTCAATGCATGAATACCTTTGAAAACCTTTTGGCTGTAAACAATTTATTTTGGCATGCAGGGGAGCAGGATACCCTGATCTTTGGCCTTCCACAAACTGCAGAGAGCCTCTAGATGTCTCCAAGAACTACACGTTTGATTTGATATCTGGCATTCTGGCAGGTCAAAATGTGTTCCCTTTAATGGCCTTTAATTTTAATTTGATAACTCGCTCACCACTTCTTGCTGTGTATGAATACGTTGCTTTTACCTCGTGTAATCTCTCAATTGACTGGTTGATTACATGTTAACAGATACCTAGAATAAATTCAAAGTGACTCACTCCTAGTTAATCTATTTCTATTTCCTTCATCTATATTCCGATTCTCTTCTGTCTTTATCCCCACTCATTATCAGAAGAATTATGGATGTAAAGAAATTATCTGAAAGGACAGGCTTTCTTTGAGACAGTTTAAAGTGAGAAGAACACCATTTCATTCGGTTTCAATATTCCCAAATCTAGTTTGGCTTGGTCAGGATAGAGTTTCCTGATCCATTTCCCGTAATCACCCTGTTCACCTCACTAGTATATACTCGTCTGGGCTTTGTAATCACGCATTATTTTGAAACACCAATAATTCCTCTTGACATCCTTGTGCATAGTATACCAGTTCCTAGTCCTGCTATGTAACTTTACATTTTGGCCCTCTAGTTGCTTAATTTATGTAGTTGGCTGCAATCTCGTTATGTTATCTCCATCAATAAAATTAATCTTCCACAGTGCTCATATGGTGCATACTTATTCAAAGTGACTCTGACATTGATGTTCTCTTTGCAGACTTGAGGAAGATATTCCCATTTGAACTTTTTCATTTAGGTGGTGATGAGGTCCATACAGGTAAAACTTAATCCCTTATTAGGGGTTTCTTCCTATCTGTTCTATGATATACATGTTTCTGACTTCTATAACTATTCAATCTGGATTGGCTGAAATAATGTATGTAAGAGTTAACGGCTTAGTTGGTGATATTTATGGGAGAAGTGATATGACGCCCTCCGATGTGTTGAATTGTTTACAACTTTTGGCACAGTGCTTCAGATTTTTAGGACTGTTTTTGGAGTATGTATCATGGGACACATGATAAAGTAATAAGAAATAGTTGCTCAAGAAAAAAGCGCAAACTATTAATTGGGACGGAGGGAGTATATACTTTATGGGGGCACCTGCTGGAGTACTTGAGATGCTGATCCTGCTCTTTGAGCAGCCAGTCAAATGCATACTTCTTCCTTTATCCCAGTTATAGTCCATTTTCCATCTAGTCTATCACAAAATTTTAGTCCCTTCCCGAGATAGACAAGATTTATCTCTTTATTCTCTATGTTTTGTAATTTATTCATTCTCTCACATACTTTATCCTCTTTATGTTCACTCTCTCCTAATTTATCATATCCACGCACAACTTCTATTCATTGTTATGCATTCTCCCCATTCTTTTTTATTTTCCCTCAAATAAATATCACAAGTACGGGATTAAAATAAAGGGACGGAGTATGGAATTGGAATGTTTTATGTTTGTCAGCAGCACTTAATGATGCAAGAAATGCTTTCACTAGTGTCTTGAAGTGGGAATGAAAGTGGTCACATAAGATGCCATCTAATTCACTAACTTAAAAAAGCTCTTATCCTCTTGCATGCATTACGGTCATCCAATATTAAGTATTGCTGCAAGAGGATCAAATAATTAAGTGTAGTAACAAATCTAGACATTATACTGTCTGGACATAACCACTTCTCTTGTTGCATAGAAATCCATAAATACATTATTTCTCGTCTTACTACCCTATATATTGCTGTTAAAACTTGACTGACTATGTCTACATAATCTATATGCAGATTGTTGGACCTCAACTCCACACATAAAACAATGGTGCACCCCTTTCCTCCTTACTTGTAATCTGTACTTGTCATGTTTTCATTTTATTTTTTGAAGCGAGGATCAATATGATTGCCCATCTACCCCCGTGGCTATACTTGCCATGTTACATGTACAATAATTAAGATTCTTGTACAATATTGGCATTTCAACCAAGAATCCACTTTGCTCAACTTATTTGAATAATGAATGTACGATGTTAGCGTTATAATCATATCTGGTTAAAAGTCATAAAACAAATGCTATGACCTATTTAAATAATCTCAGCCTCTTCCCTCATCTCCACTCATACTTCCTAAACTTGAGGAACTAGTTCATGTTTGCATGAATTTAAATATGCAATCAAGAAGCACATTCACTAACTAGATTTTCTCGATATGTTATCTCTAGATTGTGATTGACTTATTAATATTTTCTTGAAAATGGTGACTTCCTTGGTGCATAAACCAAGCCTCAGAGATCTTAGGACTTGGTGATACTTGTGGTTTTGGTTGTGTTATACTCAGTGTGCTAGTGTTACTTTTATCACCTTTTCGAAGAATCACTCTCTGAAAGTCACAACTTTTGATGTTGTATTGGAAGTTTGCATGTGTTTAATATGATCTGAAGCAGGACTATGAATGTGTTGTTAACATAATGATGTGGTTTTGATCTGTAGGCTTGAAGATCACAATATGACTGGAAAAGGTGCATACCAATATTTTGTACTCAGAGCTCAGGAAATAGCAATATCTCTAAATTGGACGCCAGTTAACTGGTGAGTGCATGCATTGTCAAAACCTAAAGTTGGAAATAGGATTGGGATAATATTTCCTTTCTTTATCCTTTTTTGTAAATTAGGATTTGAATAAAACATGTTTTGCCTTGTTTCTCATGTTTTTTGTTTTTCTCGATATATTTCATTGCGAATCTGAAGGTAATGATGATACAGGTTATATTGAATAATTGAAGGAAGGTTAAAGGGACTACTTATTAACCTCTAGTTACGTTAGCACTAGACTATTATGACAAGCTCTAGTTGCAATATCAGATATCTAATGTCTTGTTTCAGGGAGGAAACTTTCAACACTTTTGCAGAAAGACTTAATCCCAACACTGTGATACATAACTGGTCAGTATATGGTCAAATTCATGTGGTTTATCTACCTGTAATGGTTATATGATCATGGAATTAATCAGACAAAAGTTCTTATATGTTCATAGGTTAGGTTCTGGTGTTTGTCCGAAGGCTGTCGCAAAAGGTTTCAGATGCATTTTCAGTAACCAAGGTGTCTGGTATCTTGACCATTTAGATGTACCCTGGGAACAAGTCTATTACGCTGATCCACTTGAAGACATAACTGATGCTTCACAGCAAAAACTTGTAATTGGGGGAGAAGTTTGCATGTGGGGTGAAACTGCTGATGCTTCAGATGTTCAACAAACGATATGGCCTCGAGCTGCAGCAGCTGCAGGTATTTATTGAAATGACCACATTGATAGTGGATCCTTTATTGCATTTACATTTTTTGTCCTGTTTTTTTACATTACAATTCAATCCCTTTCCTCTTGAGGACGGTCTGATCATTGCTTGTTTCTACAGAGCGCTTATGGAGCAACGGGGACTCTACATCATCAGGAAATACCACTGTGTTGCCTAGATTGGAATATTTCCGATGTCTTTTGACCAGGCGAGGAATTGCAGCCGCACCTGTAACCAATTTTTATGCCCGACAGCCACCAACTGGTCCAGGTTCTTGCTACCTCCAATAAACTGAGCCTTGTTCTATTAAGCCACTGTCTCCATTCTGTACATAATCTGCTTCCTTTCCAGAGATGTATATTATATTGTTGTATGTACTAAATTACTAATTGAACATCTTAAGTTGTTTGGAGAGTGCTTATGCTTGTCAATTGTCATTGATAATGTTGTGTCTGGACTCTGCTTATGTATTTCTGGACAATCTCATTGTACTTGTGTGTCCTATGTGAAGAGAACAAACTGAAGTCTTTCTACCCAAAGGGTACTGAAAATTTGAAACCACATCTACAGTACTGTATCATCGTAGCTGCTCACTGTTGTTCACCTTAAGTTTTGATAGAGAAAGGCTCGGCCGAACACTAATTGTCTAATTTCTTCACTGAATAGACATCCGCTGGGGAATAATTATAAGGCAACGGTCATGATGCACAGAGAGGGGTGACAAATACTGCTTTAATAATTTCATTAATTTGGGTGGAACGAAATGTTAAAATTTCTGAAAGTTCAATAAAAAATATAAGAATAAAAAATTTCAAGTGGGGCAATCGATGATCATAAAAATGCACTGAGAAAGGTATGACGGATAGAGCATGCAAAATACTGCAAAAATCAGAGTTTTTGTGTTTTTTCAATCTATAAGTTGTACAGTATTATACTACTATAGTATTTCTTTGTAGGAATCTAAGACCCAAATTTGGAGGACCAAATGTTCTAAGAAGCCGAACCCGGCAGCCAGCATGATCTTTCATGGCTTTTTGGTCCATTCCGATATTCGTAACTTTTTTTGGATCTAACGTTGAAAAGGTGATTACTGATTAGGTGATAAATCCAATAACTTAATGAGCTTTTCTTCCCTTTTCTTTTTGCTTCGTGGGTGAAATCAATCATAATTCATTTTTATGGATGAACCGGCACTTTAAATCATCAACATCTCATAATGGTTTCCCTGGGTCCATACTCCATACTGTATCTGTATTTTGCAGCAAGGTTGATCAAATTTATTAGATATGGAGTTTATGCTTATGCAAAGCTTTTGGTTTCCAAATGTTGCCATGAACATATGATCTGCTTCTAGATGATTGATTATGCTTTTTTATTTTCACCTTTCAGTTGAGATTAGTTCATAGTAGTTGAAAATTATACTTTAGTTTAGATTATTTCAATTCAATTAATATAGTTTTAGGTTAATCAAATAGTCTTGTTAAATCGTAACTTATACTAAGTTTTATGGTGACGTATATCAAGATGATAACTTTCATAATATAAATAGTAATTTTGTACTATTAATCAAATAAATAATATCAAATATATTGAGTAAAGATTGTTTCGAGTAGGCTGAGAGATAGTGTACTCGATATTGGGGAAAAATTAGTTGTTGTTTTTATTTTATGAATATCTATCACATTTAAATTAAAAAATTAGAATTATTGTGGCGCTTCGAATTTTAAAAGATGCACTATGAAATATAAAGTTCGTTACTAAGTGTTACCAAGAC
>JAYMSL010000563.1:0-23013 GCA_036897195.1 Plantago coronopus
AAAAAAAAAACTGAAGTGTGAAAAAGTGGGTCGAAAAAAGAAAAAGATTTTTCATGGGGGAGTAAAAATTTTTTATAATGTTTGGGAAATTGTGTAAAAAGAAAAAAAAAAAAAAGGTGTGGGGGGGTTTATATAATTTATTTAAAATTTTTAAAGATGTTGTTTTTTTTAATAATTTAATTTAAAAGTATTTTTTTTTTTTTGGAAAAAAAAAAATCCCCCCCCCCCCCCCCCCCCCCCACTTACTTTGTTTTATTTATTCACTCAGTTATTTTTCCTCATTTCTTAAACTGCGCTAACACTAATAGATATTTCGGGATAGAGGAAGTAACACTTCAAGAGTCTTGGGTGCAGTCTATTTTTTTTTAAAAAAAAATTAAAGGACTATAGCAATCCAAGTTTTAAATCGATATTTTTCTAAAATTATTAACTAAGTAACCAAACAAGCCTTATCCAATTTTTCATATATATATATATATATCCTTCAAGTTTTTAAAATTAAATTTTAACCCCAATTAATAAACTTTTTTCAAAATAAGTCATCTTCTCCAAATCATCTTCTTCTCCAACAAAACTCCATTAATCATCTTCCACCTTTCTTCCTTGCTTCTTCTTCCTCCTTTTTTTTTTTAAAAAAAAAACTTGGACATTGAAGGTCCAAACCGGAGCTGTCAACAGCTCCGTGATTGACAGCTCCAAACGGAGCTGTCAAATAGCTCCAACCGGAGCTCTCCGGTTGGAGCTTTCGAGCTCCGGTGGGGCGGTCCCGAGCCACCCTCCGGAGCTCTTAACGGAAAAAAAAATGTCTTCAATTTGTTTTGAAAGAGAATCATTAAGGGGTGAATGTACAATTATAGAAAGAGTTAAGGGGTGAATGTACAATTATAGAAAGTGTGAAAATTGCATGTTAGTCCAAATAATTAAATCTTGTTTGTTGTTTTTGATAAAAAAAAAAAAAGAGATTTAGAACTTTAGTGTAATTGTTTCAGCTAAGGAGATTGGGATGAGAAGTTGTGATCCAGAAGTTGTATATGTAATAATCCCTAAAAATAATTAAAACTTTCCATTTTTGGAAACAATGCATTGCAGACGCCCATAATGGCAAAATGGTGCATTTCTGAACTGACGGAGGGAGTTTGTGATCTTTTCCAAAAAACTACACTTTAAAATTATTACACACCTAATTCACGACCTATAGTAGCTAAAAAAGCGCATATCCTTTTTCCATGAATTCTTTGGGAAATGGGTCGTTCTTTTCAGTTGAGGATTTCGGAACTGAACTGAACTGAACTGAATGGATCTGAAGTGGAGTACAAATTTGAACTAACCACATCTGATCTGAACTGAATGGATCTGAACTTAAGTTGAAAAAAAAACAAAGCCTAAATAGTCATAGTTTACCCTGATTTCATGTTCGTTCACGTTTCATCGGGAATCCATAAAAAGTCCCACATCTTCTCTCAGCTACCAACCGAGTTTCTCCCATCTACAATTTCAAACTCAATCAACCGAACTAAATCGGACCCATGGACGGAAAGGTTGATGAAACGACTCCTTCAATTCTGAATTGGCAATTAACTATTGTCTATTACAAAAAGGAAGTTAAAACTTTCAGATTCAACTATGTTGTGTGAAAAATTGAAACTTGTATATATTGTTCGGCTCTGATTCTATATGTAAAAATCTAACGGATTGTTAATTTATGTATAATTTGACCTAAACTCACCCAGTGTTTATGTTAGTTTTCCAAAATTAAAATGAAAAATTAAGAAAGAGGAACCTAAGTCCTAAGTCTATTTGTAGAAAGTCGTCTATCTAGCTAATTTCCAACAACTAATGAAACTGAGCATAACATTTAACCCTATAATAATTTCCTATAATCATCTGCAGTTTATCACGTCATTCCTGATTTGAATTTCAGGTAGGGCTCATACGATTTGGTACTTCTTGTAATCCAGTGCGATAACTCTGTCTGTTCCATCAATCCTGTCCGTTGATCATTCGAGGCTTCGAGCTGTGATTGGCTACACAATACACAATAAACAATAAACCATGGGTTCGAGAAAGGTTCTTGATCAAGAAGTGACCCCATCTTCTTCTTCTTCTCACATCTGTTCAGTCTGTAACAGGTCACTCCCATCTGGTCAGGCGTAATTGGTGGTCACATGCGCAAGCATTACAAAAGAGGCGATTTGGACGTGAAGATTTACACGAGTAAACATGGTGGTGATGTCGGGATGGTAATTGGGCAGTGATGAAGCACCGAAGAGTCATACGTACGAACATGATGCGGATGTTGTTATGGAGGTTAATGATTTTGACTTGAACGATCCGATTCCAGAATTTTCTTGAATGTAATACTTCTGTTCTGTTTACGGAAACAGAGCAAAGTTGCCCTAATTAGCTTCATTCTTGTGATATGAGATTATGAGTTCGATGTATTGAATGTTGTCTTCTTTTATGTTCTAATTCTATTCTTGCCTATGAGTGGAATGACACATTATTAACCATAATATATAAGCCACAATGGCTTATAAAATATTCACTCGCGAGTTAAGTTTTCCACCCAATCAGATTCTTGTGTGACTCCACGCGCCCCAAATCGCGTGAACTACCTGACTGCCTGATTCAATTTCCTTTTTCCGCCCTTCCATGTTTCTGACCTCTTACCAAAAAACCATTAAGTTAAAGTCCATTCAGTTCAGTTCAATTCAAGTCCATTAAGTTCAATTTAGTTCAGTTCAAGTCCATTTAGTTTAGTTCATGTTTGCGTAGTTTAAATTTATACTTGAATACAACTCTGGTGTAGGTTGGGTTTAGGTGATGGTGCCAGTTTGGTTTAAGTGGTGCAGGAGCACTGCAGGTGGTGCGTGTTGGGATGGTGGTGCAGTGCTGGTGCGGTGGTGCAATTGGTGCAGGTTCAGTTTAGGTGGTGGACCGGTGCAGTGCAGGTGCGGTGGTGCAGGAATGGTGCAGGTAGGGTCCGGGTAGGGGCGGAGCGCCAGTGCGGTGGTGCAGTTGGTGCAGGTAGGGTGCGTGTAGGTGCGGTGCAAGAGGTTAGGGTGGTAGTTCATGATATTCGGGTGTTGGTTTAGGCAAATTCGGGTTTGGGGCGAGGTTTATCCTCGTGTTTTGCTGGTTTGGTTTGAGTCTCTGGTGTTGTTTAAGATTCAGGTTTGGGTGTTGTCTAACTCTCGGTGTTAGTTTGGTGAAGTCAGTTTTGGGGATTTAATTTCGATGTTTGAGTCTCTGTTAGGTCTGGTTATGTATTTTACATCTTTGTAATTGCTCGACTCTTGAGCATTTCTTATGCTCTTTTGTTATTTAATGAAAATTTTGCCGTTTCAAAAAAATACTTGAATACAACTCAGTTCAATTTAATTCAGGTCCATTCAGTTAATAGAAGTTTAGATGAATGGGCCTGAATGGAGTTATAAGGTGGTATAACAAGTATTACGTCATTGTAATTATCCTTTATAATAAGGGTCCAGTCAGTAAAATTTGTCGTTAGGTCTCTTAAAGAAAATAATTATTTAGTTAAATTTTCATACGTTTCCCCCTCCCTTCAAACTCTTCCTCCCCCTCTTCAAATTCTTTTTTCCCGTGATTTTGTATCTGGATCAATTTATATTACATTAATAAAAATAATTCCGATTTCACCAAAATAATCTCTTCGTCAATATCTACAATTTGACATCCATAATGAATATTTTTCGAGTTTCGACAAATTTATTTCTAAATAATAGTAAAAAATTACAAACTATTATCAAATTATTACTGAAAAAAGTGATTTTACTATATCATATATGCAAAAATTATTCCAATTCCACTAATAATCTCTTCTGAATATGTACGATTTGACACCAAGAACGAATATGTTTCGATAATTTTTAATTTCTAATAAGTAGTCGAAAATTCCACAATTTACAAAAACACAAAATAAAAAATAATATAAAACCTATAGAAAAGTGACACAATAACATTATGAATATTTTTATAAAACATTTAAATTTAACTCAATGACACGCGTGTGACATATTTTCTGGTTTAAAATATGCTGTTAAAAAAAAGAGTTCTAACTGCGAAGTTGGAGTAAGTCTAGATTTTAGAATAAAGATTACAATCCAACCAGATGTATGAAATTAAATATAGATGTAGGTAGCACAAGCAACAATTAAAAGTGCAAAAACTTCTTCCAAATATTCAACTCATCAACCAAAACTCACCTAAATTAGTCATTATTTCCCATTATAAAATTACCAAGTCCATACCAAAATCTCCCTCCACAAATGATCCCCCATTTTCATCTCTCACAAGCAACCTCTCTAGTCCAGACATGAGTACAATGTCTGTCTAAATATTGATGACCTAATCCCTGAAAAATCTTTCTCCCATTTCTTTAAACAAACCCCAAAGAGTCCTGCCAGAATCTACCTCCATTGTATCTTTTGCTGTACTATCCTAGCTTATATATGTAGCCATTCCTATGTTGGTACTTGTATTACAAATCAACCATGGCCTCAAACTCCCATTGCACTATGGCCTTGGTTCTGTACTTGATCCTGAACTTGAGCTATTTGGGGGATTCGGCAATAAGCGATGACGAGTTAGCCAAGGGGGCTTCGTACATTTTCGGTGATTCGTTGGTAGATGCCGGGAACAATAACTACTTGCCGACGTTGTCTAGGGCGAATATGACCCCTAACGGTATAGATTTCAAGGCGTCTGGAGGGATTCCGACGGGTAGATACACGAATGGCAGGACCATAGGAGACATTGTTGGTAAGTTCACCCCCATGCCATTGTCTTAAAAGTTTTTTACTCTTAAGGAGTCATATTTCTGAGTTTATCTGGCTTTCTACAGGGGAGGAAATGGGGCAGACACACTATGCGATGCCGTTCCTCGCCCCAAACACTACCGGAGAGGTTATCTTACATGGCGTTAACTATGCCTCTGGAGGTGGAGGAATCATGAATGGCACCGGAAGGATATTCGTAAGCACACCTAGATCGACTTTTTAAAAGCATGCTTCGACTTGCATTATTACTTATTAACTCTCAAATGTATGGTTTTACAGATAAACAGGTTGTCCATGGACATCCAGATTGATTACTTCAACATCACCAGGAAACAAATTGATGATCTCCTGGGAGCATCAAAAGCAAAAGAACATATCAGCAAGAGATCCATTTTCTCCATCACCGTCGGGTCTAATGATTTTCTCAACAACTACCTTCTACCTGTAATTTCAACTGGTGTACGAATAACACAATCTCCTGATGCCTTTGTCGATGATCTCATCACTCATCTCAAAGGACAACTTACGGTACGCCAGCACATATCATCTCTTTTCCAATTCTTAGAGCATTATAAGATATCGACTGCTGATTCTGTGGTCTTTTTTACTGCAGAGACTTTACCAATTAGATGCAAGGAAGTTTGTAATCGGAAACGTTGGACCACTAGGATGCATCCCATACCAGAAAACAATCAATCAACTTAGCGCAAACGAGTGCGTTTCATTACCAAACAAGCTTGCACTTCAGTACAATGGCAAGTTGAAGACTCTTCTTCAGGACATGAACAAAAGCTTCCCAGGAGCCATTTTTGTTCATGCTGATGTCTATGCTCTTGTCATGGAACTCATTACAAATTATGACAAATACGGTAAGCTTTTCGTATTTTCATCAACATTATCATTTGTTGTGCGATTGCAAACTGACGTGAACAACTTAATTACAGGATTTACGACATCAAGCAAGGCATGTTGTGGGAACGGGGGCCAGTTTGCAGGGATCATACCCTGCGGTCCAACTTCAAGCATGTGTTCTGATCGCAGCAAGCACGTGTTCTGGGATCCTTACCACCCTAGCGAAGCGTCTAACATTATAATCGCGAAGCAATTGATGAATGGTGATGACAAATACATACAGCCAATGAATCTCAGAAAGCTTAGAGATGCCTGATTTGTTCTTGAATGTACATTGTGTGATTTGTTGTTAGCTTTGGAGTGTTTCATTGCTATCTTTCCTGTTTGTAATGTGATATCAATGTAATGGAAATTGTTCGTTCTAGTTTCTTATGATAACATCTGCTTTAGATACTCAAACTGCACCAGTTAATTCTTGCCATACCAATCTCACCATCCAACTTGAGCAAGGTGTATGTACTTGATTTTCACACATGGATTTTCGTGGTACGTTCGCACTTTCTAAATAATGAGACGTTTCATAATTTTGCATTGTTACTCAAACTTTTCATAATGGCATGAAAAAAATGTAAAATTATTAGAAAATCGAAGTGTTTAAAACCATTCAAATCCCATATTCATTTTATTTTTGGGAAGCTGAAAACTCAACGATTCCGAAACTTTTAATACTATTCAAACTATGATTATGTTGATTTGAAAATTAGAATGGGCAATGTAATTTTTTTCTTTGTGATTGAAAATGATAAGAAAACTAGAGTAACAATCACGACATTTCGAATCAAGTACGAATAAAATACTATTAAATATTTCAACGAGGTCCTTTATTTCCTCAAAATTTTACAATCCTCCAATGGCGCCTTCCCTTTTCGTCTCTGTCAATCTAGGGTTTTAGAGCACAAAGCAGAGATTTTTCTGCAACATTCAATTTCCCCCAAATTGCCCTGTAAATTCGATCTTTTCTTAACCGAAAAGCTTCGAGCTCCAAGAATATGGCATTTTCGTTCAGTCCTCAACCTCAACAACAACAGCAGCAACAAAATCCATTCCAATCTCCGTTCCAGCAATCAACTTCATTATTCCAACCTCAACAGCAACAGCAGCAGCAACAGCAACAACAATCTTCGTTCCAATTCCAGCTACCACAACAGCAACAGCAGCAGCAGCAGCAGCAGCAACAACCGCAACAGCAGCAGCTATATCTTCTGACGAACGATAAAACCCCAGCTACTTACAGTACCAAATGGGCTGACCTTCATCCTGATTCGCAAAAGCTCCTTCTCCAAATCGAGTGAGTAATTTGTCTGAAACTTCCTTTTTTTAAAATGTTGTTATTTCGTTCATTGTTCTGAGAACATTGGGGCTTTTTTTAATGGATTCAGGGAGAAAGTACTGGAGTATAGAGATGAGAGCGGGAGGTTGGACCAGTGCAGCCGGCTTTACGATTCTTCGGTTTCTAATAATGGGTTTGAGGTTGATGCCAGCTACATTGTACAGGTTTGTGCAGACTCTTCTCTTTTCGACAGCTTTGCCAAGTAATTGAAGATATTATTAGCTTATGAATTCATTGAGTGGCTCATCTTGTGGTTACGATTTACCTTGCGTCGATTCTTTCTTGTAGACTGCACTTTGATACTTGTGTGTTGAAAAACAGTGTGATTATTAGTCAATTTCACGTTTCGACCAGCAAGAAACGTCTCTGTGCTTGAGTTAAAAAATGAAGGAATTTATATTATCGGGAAATGCTAGCTGCCTATTTGTCATTAGAAGAAGAACTATAAGTCTCACTCTGACTAGTGTGTTGGCATGTTTCTAAATTGTATTCCGTTATTTCATTAGAAGAAGAACTATAAGTCTCACTCTGACTTATGTGTTGGCGTGTTTCTAAAATTGTATTCCGTAATTCTTAGGAACTTGGTGGAATTAGTATAAACTTGGAAAGACAAAAGGCAACTTTACAAGAGCTGATGAGCGCCATAAAGGATATGTTAAGAAACACAGAAGTTGCCGTCAGATCATTTATGATGTTAAGACCCAGGTTTCTTCACCAAAATAAAGCAGCTGCACCTAGTGCCACAACACCAAGTCAACCTTCCGGAGCAACTGCATTGACTACACAGCCTCCAGCTAATTCTATGGTGCCAGTATTGGATTTCTACAGTGGACTTCCGAAGAAACCATCTCCATTTATGCATCATACCATTGCTAGATTTGAGAAGTATTTGTCGGAATGTCGTCAGTGGGTTGAAGAACTGGAGCAGTTGCTGCACCTAAACTCTGAGAAGAATTCTGCCAATCAAAATGGGTCACTGTTGGAATCTTTGCCTAAGGTCATTGGAAATGTACATGGCTTCTTTGTCCATGTTGCTGCAAAGGTACTTCAGAATTTAACTTGTTGCTTTGTTTATAATGTTTGAATGTATTCTTAACGTGTAGAACATAATTTCCTGATTGGTTGGTTTTGAGTCATATTATTATTTTTTGGTATTCCTTCCCTTCAATGATGTTGGGGTGCTTTACGGTCTAAGGCTGCATTCTTTTGATCGGATATTATTCTTATGTCAATGTACCCTGTTTATTCCTCCCCTCACTGTGGCCATCAATTGCAATTCAATTTTAATTTCATATCTTTTTAATTTCTTTTCATGCAATGCTTCAATGATGTTTATAACAGTTTTACACTTCTCCATTTTTGCTGATATTGGGTGGCGTTTGTAGTCAACTCTTACATTTCATTGTCTTCACTGTTGATATTGACAAATACATGGCTCTCTTGATATTGTTTTTATGGTGATAATATGCTATTCAAATATTTTCATTATACTGCTAATGACCTAGTATAGAACAACCCTGTTTCATTCCTCGTGTTCGTTTTCTGATTAGTTAATATTACTGATTATATTCAATTTTATTGTCATGATTACTTTAATGAACAAGTTCGTGGCTTGCAGTTTTTGCGCCATGTGCTGTTTCTGTCTGAAGTCATAGCATTCAAGCTTGGTTTTGCTCTGTGTTTTTCTGTTAGCAGTGTTGACTGGTTGTGTATGATAATGGCTTTTCTGCTTCTTGCCACCCCACAATGGCTGTGATTAAACTGAACTCAAATTTTGTATAATCGTGACCTTTAGAGAAATAATTAGCCTAAAGTAAAAGATGGCTAGGTTCTAGTACTTCTTATGGTACACATGTAATTATCTGAAATTTCTTTTGAAAGTTTAGGTCAGACTCTACACATCCTAACTCTACCTACTTTAGTTCTCAAACATAAATAACTTAGTTTCTACAATCTGTAATTTATACCTCTTTTAGAGCATTAGAACGAAACCTTTACTCATGATGCTTCTATTGTAATCGACTGACTTGAAAACACTAATGATCTTGTAGGTGGAGAGCATTCATCAGTACATTGAATCCATGAAGTCAGCATATCTTGCTGACCAGCGCCGCCGAGGTGAGGGGAACGATCCTTTTCTTGAGGCTGATCGTCGAGAAACAGCCAAACAGGAGGCGGCCGCTCGAAGGGTACATCCTACTTTGCATTTACCTGCAGTTCCACAAGCAGCTGCTCCAGTTAGCGGAGCCGTTTCAAGCTCAGCTGCTGCTCCTGCACCTGCAGTTTCAGCTGCCACGAATCCTCCGGCTGTATCAGCTTCAACTGGAAGTATCTTTTCTACTCCATCAGCTCCTACCACAACTCCGTCTCTCTTCTCCACACCTGTCACTTCTGCTGCCCCTGTATCGTCATTGTTTGGAACCACTGCTTCCCCACAGTCATCACCTTTTGGTTTGACTGCTTCTAGTTCTCCATTTAATGCATCCACTTCATTGTTCAGTTCAACTCCTGCTGGGGGCTCCACTTTTGCAACACCTTTTGGGACAGGTTGGTTGAACTCAATTGGAAAATATAGGTGGATATGTCACTGAAAGAACACCGATATCAAGATGTTTCTATAGTTTTGTCACTTTTAAATGGAAACCTTTCTACTAATACTTTGTGACTTTTTTCCTAGAGTCTATTTTTCTATATTTGGTTCTCCGCCGTTACTTTTGTTTTTTGAAGATATACCCCGTTACTTATTTAGCAATGTAGTTATTACTAATTAGTCATGTCAATTGCATGTTCCTGACTATTTTCTGTCTATTTGATGATAGGAGCTGCAACGGTGTCAAATTCAAGCTTCGGCAATGCAGCGGTATGTAAATAATTTTGTTTGGGAAGAATTCCAATTCACCTTTTCTCTCCTGCATTTTTTAATGGTCAGATATATCTAGATATATTATGTCTGTGGCCAAAGAAAAATAGATTTCTGGTAGAAAAATAGAATTGGGTGCATTCACTGGTTACACTCTTTTTCCTTGTTGGGTTTTCTCTTCGAGGTTTTCTTAAGGAGGTTGCAGTTAGTGTTTTCGTTCTTCCCGGTTTTGATACTTTGGTTCTGTGGTAGGATGTTTCTGTCAGTTGTTGGCTATTGTAGTGCATGTCTAATGCACTTTGTATCGTAACTCTTGTGATATATAATTTGGCTGTTTCAAAAAAAAAACTGACAGCTTTAACAACTTTGTATGATGGGCTACTAGTATGCTGGATTCTGTAAAGCTTTGGAAGGAATTTTCTCTTGATTAAGATTGAATTAGCCAATGGATAGCATTGAATCAAGATAGTTTTCTCAATGTCAACTTAGTCCTGCGTTTTGAGACGTGTTTGGAACCTTTCCCATTTTTATCTAGAAAGAATATAATCACGGTTGAATTTGAAGTTTTAACGATAAGTCAATAACCATTTCATTGACCTCCTGGAAATGATAGTGAGTAATAAATATTTTGTGGCTAACTGGATTTTCTTTTGTGTAAAAAATTGCAATAGTTGCATTATGAATGAATTCGTGCTCCTTGATTACCCAGGTTTAATTAAACAAGCTGTTTGTCTTTATCTGCAGAAGGCAAGAACAAAAAGTCGCACTGGGCGTCGCTAGTCTACTGTGTCATGTTTACCACCGACATTATTGAGCGTTTAGCATGTCTTCTTCCATTGGGAAAAGGCTTATTCATCATAGTTCTTGAAGCAACTCAATACCAGCCATGGCCTTAGAAGTGGTCTGTCTTGATGAAATTTGGACTTGAGGCCTCTGAGTTCTGATGTCATGCCAGTTAAATATTTTCCTGATTCGCGGATCTTGTAACAAAGCCATAGATTTGTTTGAGGACAGGAGCTCTCGGTTCTTGTTTTTCTTCTTGATTTTAGGAGATTGTGCTAACACACTGTAATAGTAACAGCTTGATTTTTCCCTGATGTAAATTGGGCATGAGATACTTGTCTTACACTTCCCTCATATTATTCTTTTACCTGTTGTAAGTACCTCATTTTATTCTACATACATAGGTCCATAAGGAGTTATAATGTAGAGTAAAGGTACACTAATGAGTTGCAGATAGAAGGTCTGAGATTCAATCCATGTCCGACGATATAGTATGTGTTTATCGATATTTAATTGACTATTTATTTTTTTAGATATACTATTATAATTACAGTCGTTCAACATATTTTTATTCAATAATTAACTAAATATTCTCAAGCTTTAATACAGATCAAATAATCACTCATTTCGGAGATCAGACACATAAAAACATTGACATTATTTAAAACTCCAAGTCCAAGGTGGTATATTGCAAGATAGTTTAAATATAAGGAGCACAGTGCATATAAGCAAACATTATGGGAAATTGCAAAAAGAATCTAAACTTTGGTGAAACTAATTTTGCTAATTAAAAGAGAGAAAATTTTAAAATACACTCGAACCTTTTCGGGTTTTTGCAGTTTACACTAAAACCTTTATTTTTCGGTAATCGACACTTGAACCTTTCAAATTTTTGGCAATCGACACTAAAACCTTTTGTATCAGTTAATAACTAAATGTGACGAAGCTAGAAAACGCAACAAATCTCACGGACAACTTCTAAATTCCTTTCAACTCGTATATGAGGAATGCTCAGAACAAATAAAATCTTTAAACCAAACAGAAGTTAAACAAATCCCACAAATGAAACCAATTTATTCGCCAGATAATGAAGACAACGACAACAAAACAAACAAACAAACAAACAAAAAGACATTAATATGAAAACTATAAAAGGGAAAAAGCATTGCAATTGTCTAATTGAATGAATAATCATACGATTTACAAGGATTGTTAAAATTTATTCAACATTTGTGCAAATTGCCAAAAGTGCGAAAGGTTGAAGTGTTGATTACCAAAAATAAAAGATTTTAGTGTAAACTGCAAAACCTGAAAAAGTTTGAGTGTATGTTAAAAAAATTTCTTAAAAGAAAAATAAAACCTGCTTCTCTTGCTTTCAGAAAGCATACCGCGGCAATTTATACAGTGCATCGATCACCGGAAAATGAACCAATGGCCTGGATACCTACGCCTCCGCCGCCTGCTAGACGACTCTCTCCGCCCCTTTTCGGTAACAATACCTAAACTCCATTGCCCTTAAACTTCTTGCTTCCTCTCGTCATTTTCAATTTCGATTCATGTGTATTTTTCAACAATATTCTAGGATGTTTCTACCAAATTGCTAACTCAAGAACTCGAGAAGGAGCTATTGATATCACTCTCTGAGGTTTGCAATTCTTAATATTGATTTTGGGAGTTACAAATTACAGTTCATGAATCATAAAGGTTCATGCTTTTGTGTATTTAGGTGCTTAGGCAAGTGAGACAGTGGACCCAAGAATTAGATTCCGATGAGGTTAGTGTATACATGAGTCTGATTGTTGATTAGAACCTGTTCTCTCACTCTACCAATATGAATTGGAAACAAAGTGTAATTTCGAAACTCAAGTTTTTTTGTTGTCTATTTTTATGTTTTCTGTCTTTATTAAGCTGAAGCATACCTCTGAAACAGTATTTTAACCCATAATTGTAGCACATAGAATTGATGTTTCTGTTTTTCAATAATCACAGGAGGTATTAGAAGAATCCTTAGATAAGACGGAACATTCAGCTGCTACAGTTTCTACTTTGGAAGATCGCAATTGTTTAAATAAGATCACCGGGGACTTGGTAAAGTGGTACTCTCATCTCATGCACACATGTCTAGCTATTTTAGAGAGAGGAAAAGCTGTACTCTCTTTCTGAGTTTGACGAGAAATGCTTCTGGTCATTTATACATGTAGTTATCGTTATCCAATGTAACACCAGTTTTGCTCATGTCTTTTCTTTTGGAAAATTATTACTCCATATCATTTATGCCGGTAACCAGTTCATTCTTTTCTAGTCATCTGGAGCATCAAAGTTATTTTAAAGGATAAAATAGGACTATTTTCTTGTTAGCTTCGACCCATATTAATGAAAAAGTAGGTGATCAAGAATGTTTTGCGCTGTTCATCCACATTTCAAGGGATTAATATTGAATTGTTGATTTCTCCTTTTCTGATTTCTCCGCTGGGTTAATTGAAGCTGATTTGTGAAGTTCTTGTTTGCTTTCATTCTTTTGTATGTGGAGAGCTAAGCTTCCTCAATGACTTGAAACATTTCTGTGTCACAAGTTGTCTCTGCAGTGTAATAAACTATGGACTAACACAATTTTTTTGCGCCATCATGGTGGCTGTTGCTTGCAGATTTCTTTGCTAGCTGTCAACAATAGATATTCTCAGCACTTACTGGTCAATATTCTCGTGGCCATTTCTGAATTTCTGGTTGCATCTGTAGGTTCCCAAGACATGCTTACTAATCATGTTGACGTTCTAGTTTTATCTATTTGAGGGTATCATTATTTTCTTTTTCAGGAGAGAGGTTGGGATGATTTCATTCGTTTCTTGTGCGTGTGCTTGGAAGTGGCAATATATACCACTCTATCATCTGCAGTGCCTGATGCTTTGAAAACCAGATATTCCTATTATGATTCATCATCATCAATTTCCAAACATTTCTTGAACCAAAATCTGAAATGTGCAAACTGGTCCCAGGTAATAGCTATTGTTGGGGTTTTATGTGGAATTAACAAATATATCAAGCGAGATGTTGATGAAGCAATCATGAAAGTGTATGTAGATTCTGTCAGTTCTTGGATTCTAAATGTACCCTGGGATTTGCTGGGTGACGTTGATGTTTGTTATTCTGTTGAAGATATCAATGGGTCGGCTAGAGATGTTTCACTAGTTACAGTGCCTGCCCAACTTAGAGACATGAAATTGTTCTTTGGACAGCTCACTAAGTTTCTCTGCTCTTTCGTGGGGCTTGTTGGTTCTCTTGAAAGTAGAGAGAACTTTTACCCAGTTACATGCAAGATTATTAGTGTGGTTCCAGTACTTTTAGCCTGGTCCCATGCCAAGCTTCAAAGACCTCATCATGTCCGCATATTTCATTATCTCAGACATAAATTACTGGTGAGTCTTTATTTAATTTTGTGAGTACAGGGACGGATTTTAGCTAACTGCAATTTTGTAGCCTCTGAATTTGAACTTGTGGTATAATTATGATAATACTTCTGCATAAGAATTATACTGCAGATATGACCAGATATGCTGATATAATTTTATTTTTCAAAACATTATTTTATTTCTTTTGCTGGTTACCATGTAAAGGATCAGCAAGCATGGCTGAGTCACTGACCCAATGAAAATACACAGATGCTTATGATTAAGCTTAGTTCTCGTATCCACATTCAAGATGATATTGCCGTGTCATGGCTGCATATACTCCACAAGTATTTTGAAGATCTATTATTGCAACCTCTTCCTGATGTGAATATTGGTCAGTATAGCTCACTAGAAGACTTACCATTCTGCACGAGTTGCAAAGATCTGGGAGAGCAAAATATGTCGGCACAGCATTTACAAAGGCTGATTGTTTTTCTTTTTGTAAGGTGCTCCTTACATTTAATCAACATTAAAAAAAGCAGCCATGAAAATTCGAATGCCTTCAACAAAAACCTTGATTCAGCAGAATCTTTTAATAGAAGTGAAGGCATGATAGAGCTGCATAAGTGGCTTCGAGCACATACTTCTTTTAGAAGAAATATGAGCCATGAGTTGTATTTCCAACAATGCGTCGGATTCACCTCGTCCTTCCTGCAATTATTTATGCATGAGGTTTGTCACATTTACTAAAGCACCAGCTTATCTCTTTGATTATTTGAGCTTCGAAATCCTCGATATTCTAATATATTTCGTGGTATACCCTGCATACTTTTGTCACATTACAGAACAATGTGATTTATGAATAATTGTATATTGTCACATACAAGTAATAGCGTATGTTGCTAAATTTCAAGGATGCAATTCTGCGAAATCATATGATATTGTTTGCCAGCCTAATCACAATATTATGTGCTCTCTTACTGCTTGTAACATCTTTAGTAATTCAGTTACCTCAAGTACTTCGAGGAACAACAAATTCTAATAATTTTTTAATCTCATACATTATACAACTTCTGTATTTTACTTTGTCCGGCATTACTTTACATAGGTGCAAATAAATATAGCCCTGGAGACCATTTTAAGTGCTTCCCGTACATTTTCGTGATGGCTCCAATCATTTTTAATAAGCAATCTCTAATCAATAGCAATTGCGATGAATTAAATGTATCGATTGTATTCCTGGAATCAATGGCAATATGCACTATTGAACATGTCTTTGTTTGTAACTTATGTAGATTAAAAATCTTACTGGTTCTTTGCGTGCAAATTGACGTTAGCAAGTGTGATAAGCCAAAACCAAGTTCACAAATTGTATGTTCAAATTAGAAGTCGTGGTTATGTATAATTGTCTGTATATTTTGCTACTGTTTATTCCTTTGTATATATCTTTGCCCGAGACAGTTCTTGAATTACCTGTTCTCATTTGTCATTTATGTTTTCATATATAGGACGATATCTTGTTTGACATGCTCTTGCAACTGCTTTATGTGAAATTTCCTCCAACACAGCAGTAAGTTCAAGCAAAATCACTACTGTATATTTCGTAGAAGCTAATCTCACTTATTTTTAACTGTAAAGGAATATTTTTTAATCTCTGTGTAGGGACGAGGAAGGTGATTCTCCTTGTGAAGTAAATAATGACGTACTTGCATTTGACTTGTTCAATCCTATCAATGTCTTTCATATATTTCTTGCCAAGGTAAATTACTAATTCTTCAAAAGGGGTAGATCTAAAACAAAAAAAAAATTATTAAGGGAATTGTCCACGATCATGTAATGTAGTAACTTTTATGTTTTACTTTATATTAGTTGCATGTCTGCTCAAGGATTCTGCATTTTCAGATACTATACGATCATCAGGTACTTTTGGACTACCTCATTTCGAATGATACCGGATCCAGCTGTGCTGAATACCTTATGAGGTAGATATGATCATCAAGTTATATGTGACCTGTTGCATATCCTGTTAATTACCTAAGTTTAAGTTTTGACTCGAATGATACTTTCTAGGTCACTGCGTATCATTTGCAATTCATGGAACTTATTTGTTGAATTTCGGGGAGTAGAAGGAGCTTCAGGACAATCAGGTCATTCCAGTTCAAAGAGGCAAAAGCTTTCCGTAGAAAGTCCAGATTTGAATGAAACTTCATCCTCGGAAGATCATACGTTAGACAGAAACCCATGCAAAGTTTCTACACTATCTTTCATGTCGGCAAAAAATTGCTTGGTTTCACTAAGATCATCAATTGACAGCCTTAACCAAAAGAATCTATTCCCATACAACCCACGAGCGCTTCTACAGCGGTTTGTTCTTCCTCTTGACACTATTCATTCGTTTACGTACCTATGCAGTTTGTTATGTTGAGTTGAGACCATTGTGATATTTAAGAGGTTTTTTTTTGTTTTCTCTTCTATTTCTTATTTGACTAATAGATGAAATATTCTAAATAGAATTATGTATTCTTGTTGCAGTTTGAAGGGATTCCAGGAGCTCTGTGCATAAACAGTTTGCAGCCCTGGAATACAAGATCAAATTTAGTGACCATCCAATGGTCCCGATATTGGGGGAGATACATCCGACCAATGAGAATATGCACAATTGACCTTGAAAGCGAGGTTAGAAGGAAATTGGGCTATATAAAAGAGTGAACACTTTCTATTTCCCAGAATGACACAGTATGTATTTCCTTGACTAGTATTCACTATTCAGTTGTTCAACACTTCAAGTTTATAGTGTAGTGTCATTTGACTTGTATTTAATTAAACTAGTTTTTTTGTTACTTCAGTTCTACACGAGAAGGTGTATCGAAGGATCAGAACGTACATGAGCTTGCGACGTTCATCATGTATGGTGAGACTATGTACCCATCAAAGCCCTCACAGACACACAGTGATCCTCCTGCCGACTGCAGTTAGTGATTTGGTTTGCAAAAATACTTGAATGAAAAGTTCCGTTGGGAGAAATGTATCCCTGAAAGAAGATTATGATCTTTCATTAGGCTCCCTGGAGAAATGTATCTCTGAAAGAAGATTATGATCTTTTTGAAAAGTGAAAATTCCATCAGATGATTCTTATACTTATTAGTTTCTCTGCAAAATGTGTTTTTTTTTCAGTGGAGTAGACTACACTTGAAAGCTCCATCCATGGTCATGAATCTTCATCCATGGACGATGGACTATACATTGCAGTGCACAGTTGAAGCGAGCTTAGCAACTTATGCTAACCTCGTTGCTATGAAAAATTCGCGGGTCAACCCGACGGATTGACCCGCGAATTTAGATCACTCCAAATATTCTTGAAAGACCACTTAAAATAATCTCTTTCAACAATTATTATATAAATAGTGATACCATAGGTATTCTGTAGAAGTTTTAGATCCGAGAATTTACAAACTTTCAATACTTACTCGTGATTCATACTCCCTCCGTCCCACAAAACTTTACTCACTTTCCATTTTCGAACGTCCCACAAAACTTTACCCATTACCAAATAAGGAAGCTACCCACACACTAAAACATTACTTTAACATCAATACACTTCTTATAATCACACATTTTCAAAAAGTAACCTACCCCACTTACTTTTTCATTTTTACTTCATTATTTTAACTCATTTTTTTAAACTACGCGCTAACTGTAACGGGTAATATTTTGTGGGACGGGGGAGTACCTAGTAACTGGACTCTGGACTAGTGGACTAGAAGGACAGGAAACCACCGGTGACCGGACCAATAGGAAACTAGCACGTGCTGCACAATCACGTGACTTGTTTTCCTATTTGAAACCAATTTTAAGTTGTTTTATATTTCCTTCTCCCGTCCCGTTGGACTTTGAATTCCTAACATAAGTCCTTGAACTCGTCTCTATTTTTATAGGGTTTTTAGACAGGTATAGTGAGTTGTCTGCAGTTTATTGTCTAACACAGTTATGGTAACCGGTGACGACTTGCCTTTGCCAATTATTCAGCACATACAATCGTATCTCGATTGGAAAGACGCTGTACGTTCGTCACTCTTGTCCAAACAATGGTACACATCCTGGTCAACTCGGCCCCAGCTCGAACTCAACCAATTGCACTTCGGGTATAACCCCAGAACGGATTTTCACGATTATGCTCGAAACACTCTGAAAAGGTACCAAGAGCTTAATCTGAAATTAGAAAGCTTACGGTTGCGGATGTTGATGGCAGATGGAGATTATGAGCTTGCCAATGAATTGATTTCACATGCACTGAAATTGGGATTGAATAAACTCAATTTCGGCGCTTTTTTTGGCATGTATAATTTGCCAGATGAGGTGTTTGATCATTCGGTCTCTTTGACAACTTTATCACTTCAAGGATGCAGAATTGATCGTGGGGTAAACTGTTCATCTATTGTATCGTTAGAACTGTGCAGAGTTAATGTTAGAGCATTAGTGATGAGAAATATACTCGTAGGTTGTCCTTCGATCGAGAATTTGAGCCTGGTTTCTTGCAAGTTTTTGCGTCGAGTTGATTTGAGTTTAGTGCATCGTAACCTGAAGCACTTTACCGCTCGCCAGTTTACCCCTTCTCGCTGTTATGAAGATCTGTCTGTTAGGTTCAAAGCTCACAGATATCCTAATTTGATCTCATTGCAGTTGGACGGCAGCGTGGAGACTGATCAGGATATGTTTCTGATCAGCAATTTTCAGGATAGATTTCCATGTATGCAAAAATTTGCACTTGATAGTGAAGTGGTAACTTCGCAGTACTTTATTATAGGCTTTTCAGTTAAGCAGTTGAGTTTTCATGTTCCAGATGCTACTCATAGCCGTTTAGGTTCTTTAACTAGTGCTGAATGTAAGTATATAGAGTTGTCCTTGTCACGGTTTCTTCATGCTTCTTGGTTCTTGGAGTTGAGAAACTTTCTCCAAGAGTCGAGCTCGTCTGGAACTTCTCTGGTTATCAAAACTGGGGGAATTCCCCACATTCGTTCAGTCGAAGATATTCAATGTGTCACTGCTACTCTACCTGTTGTGGAGAATCTGACTATACATGAAACAGCTAAGTTATTCAATTTTGAACTTTTGTGCGGTTTGTTCTGGAGTTGTCGGCCCAAATTCGTAACTCTAATTGGTTCATTCTCTGGAAAAAATAATGTGGAGCTTTTGTATGAGGAGCTGAAGAAGGTGGAGAAGTGTGTCAAGTCAATCCACGCCTTCTATTGCGTGCATGGCCTAGAGGAAGTAGACATGGAAGTTTACGAGGAGGGTCTCAAGGTTTGGCGTCCTGCTCCATGCGAAGGTTTAGAAGATTCGATTGCTGGAGAACAGGTTCGGTTGAGGCTAAGATGGCTATCAGTATAATAACAGCAAGTCTTGTAAGATGATTTTACTACTTTGCTTGTGTTTCTGATTTTTTGAGACAGAATTATTACAATTTACAAGGATTAATTGTCTTGATGGATAACATACAACTGTTTTATTTAATCTGAAAGTGTCCTGCTGTGATCTCTATTTTGTTTAGAATAATTGATGAAACAGCAGGTTTATCATGGTCATATTTAGCAGAGATAATTCATGTTCACTGTTTATGTGTTGCAATGTGTATTCGGGGTATCTAGCAGCGAATGATTAACTCATGCAACTCTTCTATCGAGAATTGCACACCAGTGCAAAGATACCTCCCTTATTGATTTTGACTTATTCTGTATCTTTATGCTCGAGATCAAGCTGGTGAGCCGTGTGAATCAGTACGATCAGAGCAATTGATCCGGGTAGATATTGCTCATTTTTTACATTTTAAGCGGAATCTGAACATTTCTCTTTGTGTTGATTTGCAGATCTCATTGATCTATACTATGACCACAACATCTGAGAATACTGTTAATGGAAATTGTGACGATCAATTCACAGAGAAGTAGATTTGGACGAGCAAGTTTGATTATGTTAGGCGAGCAAGTTTTGGCTACTTCCTTGGATCAGTTTACTGTCGGCTTGAATGAAGACTGGATTCTCTCTAAATCATCTTGGTGGATCACTTTTGGAGACATGGATTATACAGTGTCATGGCGTAGTACTATCCCTCCCAAGTTCAAGGCCAACTCTATGATTCATACTTCAATCTTGATGATCCATGAAGGTTTGGATTTGCTGCTACCTCTTGTCTTTTGGAATCCTGGATTTTGCACCTTCAAGAGACTCCTTTACCCTCCCTTAGTTTATAGGTTGAGTAATCAGTTTGTGTTTGCCAGTGTGTCTGCTAGCACTAGGCATATCTTCTCTCTTTCATCTTTTGCAGATAGCTTTCTCCTAGGTCTTTTGGTATCTGTACTTTTATGGTTTGATCCTATTTTCAGTGATTTGTACACGGGTTCTTATAAACCCCCGTGATCTGCTTATTTTTCATATAAATAAAACGAAAATGTTCCACAAAAAAAAAAAAATCATTATACAAAACATCACTATAAAAATCACTCAAACTAATTTCAAAACAACAAAATAACATCAACAATCATCAACCTAACATCACTTATAACAGAAATAACGTAGGCAACATTATCAACAAATAACCATTTTACAGAACCAACCCAACACCATATACATCACTAAAACCTACTTAAAAAAACCAGATAACATCCTCAATAAAAAACCTCACATCACTTATAACAATATTAACACCACCAAATATCATTATGTGACACCTTCCCCTGCTCAATCAGCACCTCATCCATATTGTCAACAACACGGCCCTTACGCTTGGTCTTCTCCTCACCCGCCTTCTCCGTAGTCACTTTTTTTCTTCTCCTTTGGTTTCACAACCTTTTTCACCCACAACTTATTCAATTTCTTCTTTTTTACTTGCTCACCTAATATCAATACAACAAACAAAAATACCTAATCAGTTACACAAACATCAACTAATATATACTAAGCAACACATATAATCAAAACACACCACCTATTCTGAAACAAACAACATCACATATATATAAAATACATGACATCAACGATTCTGCACTCAACATCACCAATAAAAAAGTCAACATACAACTGCACAAACATCAAAACAACTCTGTGCCAAAAATAATATCTCCATACAAAATGCACAACATCGTCAATTCTGCACTCCACATCACCAATAAACAACCAAAACATAACAGGACAAGAAAAAAAATCAAAAACCCCCAAAACCACAGTAACATCACTTATAAGCAATACAGGTAATACATGTAACATCACTAATAAACATACTAGCTTAACTTAATAGCAAAGAGTAACATCATCAATAACCACACAGTCCTTACTAACATCACTTATAGCCAAAACAAAAAAGCAGGGCTAATGAATAGGTAACATCTCTAATAAACATCCTATCATAACTAAATATTAGGGTAACATCATCAATAACGACACTAACACCACTTATAACCCAACCAAACCCCAAACACAGCAACATAACTATAAAAACTCACCAAAAAAATTGAAAATAATAAAAATCTAGATAAAATCACTAATTCAGACCTAAAACACTAAACAAATCGAATTAAAACCAAAATAACTAATTCAGTCCTAAAACACTAAACAATTCGAATTAAAAGCATCAATAAATCTGTTTCAAGATAAACATCACCAGTTTGACAAATTACATCAACCATATATGTACCAACATCGGTAATTCTGCACTCCACATCACTAATAAACCACCAAACATCAAAGAACAAAAAAAAATCCGAACCCCCCCCCTCCCCAAAACAACACTAACATCACTTATAATAAGCAATACGGGTAATACATGTAATACATGTAACATCACTAATAAACATACTAGCATAATTTAATAGAAGGGTAATACCATCAATAACCACACTAACATAACAACAAGCATCAAAACACATTAAAAAAATACAAAATGAGCAGAAATATCACACATAATATCAACCATTAACAATATAGTCATACATCAACCATTTTATAGAAGTAACCAATAACATCGACAAATATTACGCATAACATCAACTATTTATTATCAAACGTCGGACATAATTCACCAAACCATTATTCCGATCAGAGCATAAAAAGAATCTAACCTAAAAAACGTTATAACTCACCACATATCAACAAAATCAAACAGTCAACCAACGAATCAACATAAAATACTGAAGAAAACACACACAACAAAATCAGTAACCGAAAATCAACAAAAACATATAAAAAAACGACTAGTTTCTCAAACAATACTTAAAGTTATACTTACATTTATGAATCTCCATACAAGCTTCGTTGATATTCATCTTCGGATTCCATCCAATGGATTCGAATACCCACAATCGATTCTAATACATCAAAAACTTGTAATTCATTCCGTAACCGAATCGATGCAAATTCATAACCAAACTGTAGATCGGCCCCCGATCTATATGAATATGAAAGTATAAATCAGAATTAAAACATAATGAAGAGTAGATCTTAGAAATAAGGTAGAGAAATATGGAAACCTAGGGTTTCTTTGTAGAGAGAGAAATGGGTTTCTTTGTAGAGAGAGAATGAGAAGAGTAAAGAATGAAATAGAAAATAAAAGTATAAGAAAATATCTTTTTATAGTTGACCCGGTTGGTCTAACCCGGATCCGTCCGAAACCCGACCCATTCCGCGTTTTTTGTTAAATAACTTGATTTCATTGTTTTTAGTAAGTAATTAATGTGGACTTTTCTAAAAGACCACTTATGTGTGGTCTTTTCTAAGTTTGTGTAATACTTAAACCCACATTGATAGTCTACTAGCAAAAAAAAAAAACAATTCATTCTATGAGTTTTAGAGATAATTAAAGAACACTATTTACAGTTGACCTTATTTTATTGGACCAAATTCACTAAAAAGCCACCATCTAGTGTAACGTCATGTTCTCAATATAAAGATCAT
>JAYMSL010000564.1:0-23007 GCA_036897195.1 Plantago coronopus
AGTTCTAGTACTTAGCCTAGGGATATCTACACATGTTACGTGTTTTTCGTGCTTACTTTGACATCCATGATTGACATAAAGGAACCACCGTTAACGTTGCATGTACTAGAAAGAACTTGATAGTTTGTAAAAGTTTTTCGATTTGGAAAAAAAAAAGTCACGTTATTTTTCGGTTATTCGAACAAGTTACCAGATACGGCTTCCCAAAGAGAAGGGAGTAGTGGGCTGTGGGCTTAAGTTTGCATAGTGTGTTGTTTTATGGATGGGCTTCCTCCCTCATCTTAGTAGTTCAACGGTATTGGGCTATATTTAAGTTCTATTTTGAAACTCATGAATACAGTCCAGTGTATTTTATTATCTTTCTGAGTTAATAATTTACCAAAGCCATGATTCCGGTTATCATTAAAAAAAAAGAAGATAATAAATAAGATGTACTTCAAGTGTGTGTTTGACGTGATCATTTACCTTATTAGTTGATTTCACTGTATTTGAATATGAGTATGTTTTGCTTCAAAAGTAAAAGAATATGAGTATGTTTGGTGAATGTCAATAAGGTGACTGACTCATCAAGTAATGGTTTGAAAAGCCAATTAATTTTGTTCCGTCATATCTTTAGCTGGTCAATCTATGGAGTCTAGTTTACCTCTAACCACTGCTTACCAAATTATACACCCTCGTAGAAAGGATCATTAAAAATCGGTTATTCGTTAGTACCTCACAGCGTACTTCTTTCAACTGCCCTAAAACCATTCCGACACTACCACCGAATCATTCTCTTCCTGCCATCGTCCCTCCACATATTAACTGAACTTAACTTCCACAATAAATTTCCAATGAATGAGTATGAGAGAAGCGATAATCGACTTACTAAATCAGTTTATTCTTTACTACCTCATACTGTACTACATTCAACTGTTTTAAAACCACACCAACACTACCACTGATTCATTCTCTTCCACCATCAACCCTCCTCCAAACATTAAGTAAACTTAACTTTCACAATAAATTTCCAAAATAAGAATGAGACAAGCGATATCAAAGATCACTATGCCAGTTTATTCTTTACTACATCATTTCGTACTACTCCAAACCGCATTCAAACCATACCAACACTACCACCGACTCATTCTCTTCCACCATCAACACCCTCCAAACATTAAGTAAACTTAACTTTCACAATAAATTCCCAATGGATGAGAATGAGACAAGCAAGTACACTTGGACCACTCATAACCAAATTAAACACATTAATCAATAATCCAATAATCCAATAATTATAACATTGATTAATGGGGGAAGAATCTAGCAGCTACCAGTATGGACTGCTAAATGCTAATGCGTTTCTTGCTGAAACCTGCCTTTATACGAGTCCTTTTCAGTGCCATACATCCACTGTGTCCCAAACCACGTTTTCACATGGCCAAGTTCCCTTCACAGTCCCATACTTATGGTCCAAATCCACCCTTAAGGGACACCAGATACAATGACATGGTCCTTGTTTGAGGTCATCTTCCAAATTGGAAAAAAGCTCCTTTATCACTTCCCATCCAAAACAAGATATGGTCACTAACCCTACTCGCTTTCGAACTTTTCTTCGAGACCTTTTCTCTAACAACACGCTACCGTAACATCAATGGGAAACCATCTTTGCTTCGTCCTGGTTATACATGTACGAATAATAAGTTGGCGTTAGCTAGTAACTTGTTTACGACCAATAAGTCATAGGTTCGAAAACAAAGAGATCAAGACGACGCGGTATACAATTCAGTCGACAAACTTGAACATGTTTCTAGTTCCTTCTGAGTTTCACATACAAACAAGATGTGTTCATATCTCTCCGTACTTGATGAATGTTAGTGTCTTGGATTTTTCTTGTGACACTACAACTACCAAGTCTATTCGTGTTTCTGTGTTTCTATGTTTTTTGTAGGCGATATTTACGAAAAGACCTAATAACAGAGCACGACACTAGAAACATAACACTCTACATCCCAAACGAGTTAAAGCAGTTATAATTAATGAATGATATGCGTAAAGTATTTTGTAAAATTTTTAAATGTACTCATATCAGTTCAAAGCGATCAATATTATACTTATGATAACTTATGTCATATATATTCATACCGACTCAAATATCAATTTTAATCGTTTAGTGATCGATGTTTAAAAAAATCAAGGTGGATGGTGACAATTCGTTCCCGGGGTATGTGATTAATAAGCCCACTAACACAAGAAGTCATAATCATGATTAACTATTTTTGGATTTAGCACTAAACGCATTTTTAAGTGCATTTAACCCTAGAATGAATAAACGGTAAAACCTCAAATAACTAAAACCCTGAACCCAAGAAAACGTCTCATCTTTTCACAAACTCCACTAATTACAACAAATGTCGTTGAATCAACGGTAAGTAGTTAACTTAATTACCTATAAATTAACGAACTTCCACGTCATCACGCCGGAAAAATATCAATTTCGATCAGATTATCTTCCTCAACCTCATTTCTCCTCCTCTTCCCACTCCCATGATCATCATCCAGCTCAATCTCTATCAAACCGTCCTTGTCGCAATCGTAGTCTCCGTCCCACCGGAACGACATCTTCTCCGGCGAGTCCCATCCCGTCGCCGGAAAGTCCCCATCCGACGACCCGTCGGAGTCCGTTTCCGGATAGTACAACGATAACGACCCGTATCGTTGAATAACATTCTTTTCGTATTCTACGTCGTTTTGATCGGCCTCTTCGCCCTCTTCGTGCTCCTCGTAAATAATCTCTAGTGGCGCTCTTACGTCCCACTCCACGAAGGAGTTGTCGTAAGAACGTGTCGGTTCGGGTTCGGGTTCCGGGTCCGGTTCTTGGTGAATTGAATCATTTTCTTGTTCTTGATCGTATTCGTCTTCATTTTCATGTTGTTGTTCGACTTGGTTGGAATATCGCGATTGGCCTAACGAAAAATAAGGTTCTTGGTATTGGTATTGGTATCGTTTTTCGTGTTGTTGGTCGATTTGGATGGAATATTGCGATTGGCCTAGACGGAGGAGCGAAAGGGTGAGGATAATGGTGGAGATGGGGATAGGGGAGGAGATGATTTGGAGGAAAAGAGAAGGGAAGTAGAGGAGAATGAGAGTGTAGAAAGTGATGATAGTTGAGAAGAGAGAATTTTGTGAGGAGAGAAAGGAGAGTGTACTAGTCATGCTTTTTGGTGAAGTGTTTTGTGAAAATATGGGGATATTTGAGTGGGAGATAGAAGGAGGATCACATTCTTTCTTACAAGCATGGGAATTGGGATATTATGATGATGTACATGACTCTTTTGCATCTCATGCATAAAGGTGATGTATTTGCAAGAGATGGGATTGTAGGGGGTAGGCTTTTTTTAGGGTGAAGAATGTGGTAAAAGTAATAATGTAAGATTGGTAATCCTTTAAATCGGAGAGGTCGTATTTAGACACTTTTTTATATTATTTGAACTGTTCATTTTGAATTTATTGTATGTTTGAAAAATTGAGGAGTTTTCGTCCAAAATCAATGGAAAAATTGAAGAGTTGAGAGTTTTCTGAGATAATTTTGTGATTATTTGGATTGTAGAGTTTGTACAGAAATACTTTTTTATATTATTTGAATCATTCAGTATGTTTGAAAATCAGAGTTCAGAGTGTAGAATAAGGAATCATGTAAAATTGATAATCCTTCGAATCTGAATCAATGAGGTTGTACGTAGACACTTTTGTACATTATTTGAACCGTTCACTTTAATTTTATTGTGTGTTTGAAAAATTGAGGAGTTTTCGTTAAAAAAAAAAAAAGAGAGAGAGAGAAGAGTTTCGAGTTTCTAAGATAACTTTGTGATCGTTTGAATTGAAGAGTTTGTACAGAAAGACATTTTTTATATTATTTGAACCGTTCACGTATTAGGTATGTTTGAAAATCAGAATTCAAAGTGTCGAATAAGGAATCGGCCATTTTAAGTGGTGTTGAAAACATTTTGTAGCAAGAGTCTTGAATAGTTCGATTTGTATGGGTGTTAGGTGACTCCGTGCACACTTTTATAATAGTTCGTCGTATAAAAAGTCTAGACTAAAGTTTGAGAATGCAGTATTGGATATCATACAATTTAACTAATTAATGTCAATTCCTTAGGGTAAATTGCAAAATGACCCTCCACTTACCATAAATGTACATGAAACCCCTCTGAAATTACTAAATTCATATTGAACCCACGAATCATGGCAAAAACTTGGGCTAAAACCTCACTAAACCTCATTCCTTGTTTCAAAGCCCACATCTCTTTCATCGTTATTGATGAACTCATTCTCTACTATGTTAACATCATTACGACCGAGAAAGAACTGAAAATTATAAGGATGGATGAATGATCTAACATTGAGTGGTAAAGATATTAGTACATGTACATTATAAAAGACATGGGGATTCAGGGTTCGAACTCGAGCCATAAGATTGTCACATGCATAATTTGAGTTATGAGTTGGCATATGCGTTTTCTGAAGTTATAAGTTAAATTCTGTTTGATTCAGTTGAGAACTTATAAACTGAAATGAACTTATATAAACTGAAATGAAATAAAATATAAATTTAAACTGAATGAAATGTAACTGAAATTTAAAAACCCCGACCCTTATAATGTATAAATACACCGCACTTGATATTCGAAATGCATAGCTACGAGGATAAGAATAAATATAAAAAAAAAAACACCATGTTAGCTAGATTGCTGATTAAGAAACCAAGATGGAATAATTGCTTATGAAAATGAATAAAATAATAGTATATTATTTGGATCATGTTTCAGTGGAAATTGAAATCGACAAACAACATCTCGATATTGCTAATGTTTATTCTTTTGCTATAATAAAGTTTGTCACTATTCTACTTAATAATATTTTGCTTAATTTGTCCCTTAAGCACATTAGAGGAGTAGTACATGTTTTTGCAGAAAACTCCAAGTAAAGTAAGATCGAGGATTGATTCTGTGACATCCGATAATTATGTAGACATAAAAAGTTAGACCTCGATCTACTAGTGATAAGTGATGAATAAGTTTTAAAAGAGGAGCAATCAATTACAATATCAATTCATTGTACGATACTTTTGCAACTTGAATTCATCTGAGAAGCCACATTTGCAAAGTAGTAATTGGAGAAAACTCAAAATAAGATCGAGGATTGATACTTTGACATTCGATAATTATGTCGGTACAAAAAGTTAGACCTCGATTTATCAGTAGTCGTGTTGACTACAATACCAATCAGTTGTGCAACACTTTTGATACTTGAATTTGTCGATCTGTTTGATGAAAACCCCAAGTAAGATTGAAGATTGAAGATCGAAGATCGATTCTTGAAATCAATAAGTATGCTGGTACAAAGCGTTGGACATCGATCTATAATAGTAGTTGAGATTGTTTATATAACATTCGATAATAAATACCACATCACATACAATTAAACCTCGATCCTTAGTGACCGTGACGAATACTTTAAAAGAGTAACAAGTTACAATATCGACTGTACGTTACGTCGGCTACTTGAACTCGACTACAAACTCACTTACATCCATGGCAGAGAGTGACACTGATTCCATACTCAATCTCAACTCACACACCAAACAACTTCATTCAAAACCAAGCTTGTATCAAACACAAAAGCAGAGTACTCAAAAGAACAAATAGCAAGATTTTTATTCATCTTTGACAACTGCATAAACTGCATTTGAACAAGCCTAAAACAACATAAGTATTCCTTTGATCCTGTCTTTAAATGTACAAGAAAATACAGACAAAAGCCACAAACAACTTCAATGAAAAAGGTTGAAGAAGAAGAACTTGGCCAAGCCTAATATCCCTTATCACAACATGTACACTCTAAGAACTAACACTATCTGATAAGCATATCAGATCCATCCACACCAAAATATGCTAAGTAATATTGTACACATCTGCAAAATGCCCTATCCAACATCCCAAGCTGGATAATCAAATGATCCGAACTCACTCCATATCCATGTCCATAAATAAAGCTCCACCCGAAGGACGATGATTCTCCTGATCTTCGCTGCCTGAATCGAATAAGTTAACTGATATGTCGGCCAGTTTCTTGGCCACTAGCCTAGACCGCGGAACTCTTGACCTCTTTGGTGCTTTCGGAGTTTCAACACCAGTATTGAAACCTCCAAAACCATCATCTGCTGCTTCATTAGTGTTGAACCCCAGAGTTTTTCGCGGAGTACTGAATGCGAAATGCGACTTTTTCGCTATCATAGTCTGTAAATTCAATAGACATAAGTAAGAACTAAGAACACCATTTCAAACATACAAAAATGCATTTTCAATAAGCATCTGAGCAAGAAATTAATCAGGCTTATCTTAAAAGATCGAACTTGTAGAGAGATGTATAATAATTCAAATTCTTACCGCTTCTCTAACTGATTTCGATACGAAAAACAGACTTTTCAAATCATCATGCTCCACCCCACACAGTATCCTAATCTGCAATCACAACACACAAAACAAAGCTCAACATCCACATCCACAATCTCAAATTGAAATGCACAATCAATTCACACTACAGTACTCGACTGGATTAGTCGCTCGTATCTGGTACAGTAAAAAGAATACTAACCAGTAATTCTTGAGGCAAGTCCTGAATGAGACACTTCTCCTCCTGAACAACCTCTTCCTCCTCAATACACAGAAACGAATCAAGAGAGCAGAGCCTCTTCAATGGAGTAGAGCACTGATCATCATCATACCCAAAATCCATATTGGAGAAAGAAGACACCCTCTTCCTCCCAAACGAAGTGCTCCTCGCTAGCCCCATTCCATACATCCCATTTCCTCCTCCTCCCCTCTGCATTCTTCCAATCTCCATTTTCCCCAAATCAATCTGATTGTAAATAAATTCGATAAATCAAGAACTGAATAAAACTGAGTAAATTCGTGAATGAATTAGTAAGTGTTGTAGTGTTGAGTAAGGAATGAAGAAATGAAATGGGATATATATATAACTGGAGAAGTAAAAGAGTTTATGGTAAAAAGATGAAGGTAAATAATATAAAAATGGGATAAGATTGAGTTCCTGGAAATGACCCGAAATTTCGGACAGAAATATCAGAAGGGGAAGGAACCTTGAATAAACTAAGAGCGGGAGAACTAGCCGTTGGGGAAAGTGACACGTGGCGGAACGTGAGAGGTGGGGTGAGAAAGCAGTGGCAGACTATAGCATCCTATGTATGACGGTTCAGGTGACGTGGAAGGTAGCGGTCGGTTAAGTCGGCTGAGTTTGTGGGCTGCAGGGTTTACACGTTTGATTTATTTTTTTAAATGCTCTTTTTAATTTTTTTTTTTAAATTGGATTTTCTTTTTTGAGTGTTTTTTTTAATTATGGAAAGCAAGTGGTTGGTTAATGTTGGTAACGCGGCTGAGGAAATTGGAATTTGAGTTTGTGGGCCGAGGATAAGTGTTTTTCAAGGCCCAACTTGGATGGCAAGTTGTTTTTCAAATTTTCAATTACTAGTAGAGTAGTAGTAGTACTACTCTTCTTTCTTGACTTCTTTTCCCTTGCCATTTTATAATTGGAATGAAAATTTCAAACTGAGTGTGGGGCCGGAAAAGAGTTGATAACGTGACTGATGACTAATAAGTCGATCGGCGGTAAGGTGTAAAGTACCTGATTATTTACATTTACCCCTCTTTATTTTGAACGTTTGTATATGGTAATTTTTCAAATTAGTCACCAACTCAATTTATTGACAACAAAGCGCAGCTAGGTTAGTAAAACGTTCACTTTCAACTAATTACTAATTGTTAGGAAAGTCCATCTAAAAGTGGTCTTTCGGAAAGTCCACTTAATATTGTTGATGTTCATGCTAAAATAGGTGATGTTTATTATAAAATATTTGATGTTTATGATTGAACAGTTGATAATTAATAAATAGTTGATGTTAGTGATAAAATAGTTGATGTGTAATGTAAATAGTCGATTATTTCATAGTAAAATAGTTGATGTTTAATGTAAATAATCGATATTTCATGGTAAATCGTTGATGTATTGTAAAAAGTTGATGTTTATTGAAAAATAGTTGATGTTTGTTGTAAATAAGTGATATTCATGTTAAAATAGGTGATGTTATATTATAAATAGATAATGTTTTTAAGTAGACTTTTCGAAAAGATCACATTTAGTGGACTCTCCCAAAAGTTTCTCCTAACTAATAAGTCGGGAATTCGAGTCACCCATTTTCCATTTCAACATTTTCCATTTCAAAAAAATAATAAACCAACTCACCTTATTCGTATTTTCATATAAGTTCAAATTACATGGATAAGCTACTACTAGTGGTCTCTCCCATTTACATTAAATAATTAAATAATGAAATAATGTTATAACAATAGTATTGTAATAATACTAACTCCTAGTCAAAAGTCAGACTATTTGACCACACTATTTGACCACAAAATTCAAAATGCTCAACGTTTGGGATTTGGAGGGAATATCCGAATTTATACATGATTTAAAGAATTAAACTGGAGTACAATTCATTAAGCATCGTGTACAACTGAAATCCCTCAATAAGAGAATGTTAACATTTGGGAAATAATTTTTTTATTAAAAATTAAAATGATAACAAAGCCAATCACAATAGTTCTCTTCTGAGAGCAACAAGAAGGGAATTGAAGAACATAACAACACACATTTGACAGTACAGAAACTAGTACTGTTCCAAGCTTTACCAACAAGAACACTCGATTGTTACGTCGTATCCTGCATCATCAAGATATGCATCGTCCTCTTCAATCGTTGGTTCGCAGTCCTGGTATCGATACAGGAAAGCTACCACCACGAATACAGCGAAATTAACAGCACTTAGAGCTGCCAGCACCCAGTAATACTTGTCCAGACGACTCCTATTCAGCGTAAATTGGAACCAATTCGTTTTCCCTCCCTGTGCACTAACTTGCCCCACAACATACACGGTAACCACGCTGAAAATGACTCCCAGGCCTCTCACTCCGTTGGTGAAGTGTTCGAGGTAATCTTCCATGGACTTAGGAGCTTGATATGCATAGAATGCGACGATACTCTTTTGCAGAAACGCATCAACTCCTGCAAGTAGAAAAAACTGGAAAAGCAGCCAGTACATACTCATAGGTATATCAGCGTCGGGGCTGTCTAATAAATCATGACGTATGACCACGTTCAGTCTCATGTTTTCGATTCTGGCAGCTGTAATACAGCAAAGTATTGAGAGTATCATACCGAAACCAATGCCAAAAGCCGGTCTTGTACCATTATTAGGGCCTCTTCCAGTATTGGGATCTCTATATGTAGAGTATCCTGAAACTAAAGTTGCAAACTGTTCAAAATATTCAGATACATACTGGCGAAACAAAAGAAGCATCTGAATATTTGTATTCCATTTCCCAACACGGCGACTCATATGGCTAGCTTGTTCCACGAAGTACGTGTTTCCAATAGAAGAGACAACCCCACAGATTATGAAGGTCACCCACATAGGAATCATGCGGACTGCAATCTTCGCTTCCTCTACTTCTGCTACTGAGCAAACTCTGCATTTATTGTTCTCGTCATCTGTTCGAGGGTTATATAGTGCTGCTCTCTCTAGGCACCTGAATATTACAATAAAGAAAACCACATAAAAACATGATATATGATCGCCTAATCCTGCAAGAACGTCATGGAATGCAGTAACTTTTCCAAACCTGAGAAATCGAGTACGTGGGAATCTGTCATCTTCCCTCTCATTTTCTCGCCTATAAAGCCGAGCAGTAAGGGGAAATGGTCGACATATCTTGGTAGCGCTGGCGTAAAACACTCTAAACACGTTGTTTATGGGACTCCCCTGAGGACCACTGCTTCTATATTGATGTAAGCCAGTGAAGAAGAAAAGCATTGCAAAAGTAGTGCAAATTGCTGGTATCCCAAAGCTGATCGACCATGGTTTTACGTATGGAAGTCCAATACTTCCTGCAATTGATACAACAACAACAAAGATAAAACCTAAGCCCTGTCCTGCCACAATATCAATTTCACCATCAAATTGCTCTTCAAGGAAAGGACCATAGGACACTTCATTTCCAGATTTCCCGACGGCTACCAGTGCCATGCCAGTGTAGAACAGAACTCTTTGTGTATGTCCAATACAATTTGCCTCATATTCTTTACACATGCCGGTGGCATTTGCAAGGACTGGCGGCGTTGACATGGAAATGAAGGCAATTCCCTGTGAATAATCATACCAAGTAAGTCTTTTTAACTAGCTACTAATAGTACTGAAAATACGTAGAACTGTACTTGTGATTGCATATCTTCGTTGATTTCTCCAGGATGGGGAACTCACCGTACTGTAAGATACACTAGACAACACCAACATACCACGATGCCCCAAACATGTGTCGGCAAGGTAGAGACAGAAACCTGGCAAGACCAAACACATTCCGCTCCACAAATTAAGAATAGCAGCAGAATGAGTAAAACTCAACCCCCACACATCTGTCAAATATTTCTGCATCACGAACAAGGCGTATCCCACCAATATATCCGCCCATATCAGCGCTGCAATAGTTAGAGTTACGACATTAAGACATAAAATTTTGAAACAATGAACACATTTTCATCAATCAAATGATAGGGCAGTTTCCTTACAACTAATTCGGACAAAGTTTCCCATTTCTGCAGTTGAACAATCACCTCTACGCACTGTGAACAAATGCAAACAAAGTTAAGCCAAACTGAACAAATCGATTCAATCCAGAATATCCAGTAGGAACTTAATTTACCTCCAACTTGATTTGAATTTCAGAATGTACCTACCCGCTCATTTATAGACAGAACGAGGGGCTTGAACCGAAGACCTCAACTCTCAAGTCAACCAATCTTCTTGGTCTTCTTGGTAGGTACAACTTGCACTTCACTTCATTCTGTCAGGAGAACTCATCAACTCAGTTATTCTAAGCATTCCTGTTATGAACGTTTCCGTTCTTATCACAAATTGCAACATTTAAAAATCGAAATGGTTTTGTGGCCTTGCCTGGACCAGGTAAAACATCCTTTGCTGCACCCAAAAGCTCTGGTTTCTCCTTCTAAACAACATAAACACCAGCTGTTGCAGTGAACTGAGAAAGACATCACACGCACGATGACTTAAAATAGAATTAGTACTGTTTGCAGGAAATGGTAAACCACCTAGTATAACTATGGGACTATACTATGTTAGGAATTGAGTCAATGCTATTCTATAACAAGTTGCATTACAAGTTGCATGTAATTTAACACAGATCTATGTGTCCACTTGGTTAAGGAATCTCATTGATGTTGATTATTTGGCCAACGCGTTCTGCTGTTCTCCTACCTCGAAGAAAAAGAAGCATAGAGCGATTTCTCTCGTCTTTGCTCGGCTGCATACATTCTCATTGTCGATGAAAATTTTGTGAACACTGGAAACAATCCAGAGAAGAGTGCGTTGTGTTAAGTGTGTACAAGTGATTATGCCCGCCCGAAAGCATGTAAAAGCATGAAGAGAAGATTCACTCTTATCAGAGAAATTACTAATGTTGAATAATTTGTGTAATCTTATAAGATAAATAGTTAGAAATCATAAAAGTCAAATTGATTTGGTCTTAGTAGTCTTAGTAATTTATGTTTTGACGTTATCACTAGATTTTCGGAATTATTTACAAAAAGTTATAATCAAGCGTGACTAGATCGACTTTATGAATCATCTTTCACGATAAAGTCTTTTCGAAAAGACGAGATCAACATCACTGATACAATGGTAAAAGTTTGTAACAAAGATTTTGAATGATTAGCACTAGATTAGAATAGTTTTCAGGGGTTGGTTTCTTGGTCCTTGTTCCCACATGGTGTAATCTAGACCGTCCGATAGAAATGGTCACATGGACTAGTGTGTGTTGACTTATCACTTCACTTCCATGGATGATTGATCTATGATCAACAAGCAAAATCCAATTTCTCCAGTGTTTTCAACAGTTTGATTCCAAGATCCATGGCTGAACTGTTTCTGTTCACTATCACAGAAGGAGTTCTGTCCAGAATATCCTCTCTGGCCTTGGATGATCTCATCAGGGCATGGAACATCAGGCCAGAAGTGAAGAAGCTTCAAAACAGCTTGTCCACCATCAAGGCAGTGATCCTGGACGCAGACGAGCAGCAGTCGAAGAATCACGAGGTTCGCGAATGGCTGCATAAGCTCAAGGATGCTGTCTACGACATTGACGATTTCCTGGACGATCTTTCCACCGACGCCCTGCTAAGGAACGGTCAGACTGGTAACAGGATTGTTAATAAGGTCAGTAGGTTCTTCTCAGGCTCGAATCCGATTTCGTACAGGTTCAAGATTGGTAGCAGGGTGAAAAGATTAAGAATCAGGCTTGATGAGATTGCTGCTGATAGGAGTAAGTTTCATTTTTCTGAGCAGACTAATTTGGTTTCAGATGATTGTAATAGTACTAATGTTAGGGAGCAAACTCACTCGTTTGTGAGAGCGTCGGAGGTGATTGGCAGGGATGATGATAAGGAGTTCATAGTGCAGCTTGTTCTGAACTTTGATGATAAGGTAGAGCATGTGTCGGTTATTTCGATTGTTGGGATTGGAGGGCTTGGGAAGACGACAGTTGCGAAGCTTGTGTACAACGACGAGAGGGTGATTTCGTGTTTTGATCTTGGGATGTGGATTTCGGTGTCTGAGGAGTTTAGTGTTGGGAAGGTTGTGGGGAAGATTCTGAAATCTGCTACTGGCGAAAATGTTGATCATCTGGAAATGGATCAGATGCAGATTAGATTAGGTAATGTGTTGAGTGAGAAGAGGTATTTGCTTGTGTTGGACGATGTTTGGAGTGAAGATCGGAATAAGTGGACGGATTTGTTGGAATTGTTAACGAATTGTGGTTCGGGAAGCAAGATTATTGTAACTACGCGGAGCAAGACAGTTGCTAGTATTACTAGTACTATGGCGACGTATAACTTGAGTGGTCTCTCTGATGAGGACAGCTTATCTATCTTTCTGAAATGTTCATTTAGAAGTCCTGATGATTGGATTCCTAATTTAGTGGCGATCGGGAAGGAGATTGTGAAGAAATGCTGTGGAGTTCCGTTGGCTGTGAAGACATTGGGGAGCTTGTTGTATATGAATATAGATGAGCATGAATGGTTGCGTATCAAGGAGAGTGATATACTGGAAATCGACCAAAAGCAGACTGATATTCTTCCTCTTCTGAAGCTAAGTTATGAGAAACTACCGTCCCATCTGAAGCAGTGTTTTGCATACTGTTCGATGTTAACTAAGGGTGTTGAATTGCCAAGGGAGGAATTCATCAACCTATGGATTGCTCAAGGGTTCGTTAACTCGGTGAACAAGAACAGACAACTTGAAGATATTGGGAACCAGTACTTCAACGACTTGTTGTCAAGGTTCTGCTTTCGGGACATAGTTGAAGCTTTTGATGGAGAAATTTTGGCCTGTAGGATTCACGACCTTGTCCATGATCTTGCAAGGTCTGTGGCCAGCTTTGAGTGCGTAAGTGTAAAATCAGATACTGATCAGGCTGTTTCTGACAGGATTCGGCACCTTTATGTTGATTTGTCGAAAGATGAGGAGTTCCCAACAACCTTGTTTAGCTTGAAACAGGTCAGATCTTTCAGTTATGCATTCTGGACTAAACCTGTTAACAAGAGATTTATTCGGAGAATCACATTTAAGTTCAGAAATGTGAAAGTGTTGATCTTGAAGTCACTCGAAATCGAGGAGTTACCAAGTTCCATTAGTAAGTTGAGAAAATTAAGGTACCTGAATCTGAGCAACTCGAGCAATATCAAGTCTCTTCCGAACTCTCTCTGCAAGCTTGTGAATCTACAGACTCTGAACCTCATGAACTGCGAAAAATTGGAAGACTTGCCTCAAGATTTTGTGAGCCTCGTCAGCATACGAACAATTTATCTAACCTGCAGGAAGATTTCTTTGAGAAGAAATGCTTGCCAGGGCTCAAGTTCTCTCCAGTTATTGCTGCTCTACAATTGTGACTTTGTCGAAATACCATCACACGTGCTGCAGCACTTCACTTCCCTTCGAGTACTTCGTATATATGATTGCCTGAGATTGGCTCGTCTCCCTGAAAGTATCATGGACTTAACCTCACTAGAGAAGTTATGGATATGGAACTGCGAAGAGCTGGATATATCAACCGGAAATGGATTGTTCGGGCTGAAAAAGTTGCAGTCTTTGCTTTTGATGGGGCTTCCAAAGCTAACAAATCTGCCTGAGGGGCTTTTGGACAACGTTGCGAAGACACTCAAATTCTTCAGAATAGCCAACTGTGAGAACTTTACAGCAGTCCCTGATTGGATCCTGAGCTTCGCATTGCTCCAAAGCCTGTACGTCGAGGATTGTCCCAATCTAGTCGTTTTTCCAGAAATGGAGCAGAGTCATGTTGCTAAAGTTCAAATCAGTGGTTGTCCTGGAATTGGTTCATAACAAGCAGGTATGCTCATCTTAACAGAATGCCTGCTTGTACGTGTGTCGATTTCTCTACTTAACACATGCTTGATCTGTTCTGTTCGTAGGTTCAGAATCTCTTGGAGCTGGGATAGCAATCTGTATATGTTTTTTTCAAAAAAAAAAAAAATTGCATACGAAAGAATGAGCAATAGGATCAATAGGATCAATCGGATCTTGGGTGAAGATTGAGCGATTGAGCTATGAGCTAGGTTGCATTGTAGTGCCCACAGTTGTATATACTATGTGAATGGATGAAAGTGGATACCCGACTTATGCCGGGCGAAATGATGTATATCAAATACAAAACATATGCATTGGAAACATTATTGCAATTTTTGTCAATAGATGAGGATTTGTTTGCTTGATTTGGATCAGAGGTTGTGATATAGGAGGTGTTGTGCCTCTAAACACTGTCATTGCTAGCCTTCCATATCACCCATACTGCAACTGTAAAGAACCATGTCCATTTTATACAAGAGTGTGAGAACTTGAAATAGGCTTTTGGGGTAAGGTTCGCCTTCATCCAATGCTCGTCTGAAATGTTGTCTTTGTATATGGAGCTGAGTATCACTGAGCAGCTCCGATCCGTCCAAATTTGTGTGCTAATGAGCATATTTGTATCATAGGTTCCTGCACGACATGGCAGGCGGTGCAGCCAGCCAAGACGGGCATGCCTCTCATTGTCTTGCAGAAGCTGGTTTAGAATGAACTTGGCCGGCGGTGCAGCCAGCCAAGACGGGGATGCATAAGTACCATCGTCTTGCAGAAGCTGGTTTAGAGTGAACTTATCTAGGGTTTGTATAACTTACAAGGTTACAGAGCGGTGCATCCTAGTACCAAATACCAAACCAGAACATAATAGATTTTAGTCTCCAACACGCCATTTTGATCAAATCGCTGCACTTCAAAATTCCTTTCGGCTTGACACAGTGTCAGAAGTTTGGTCATGGTGGTGTCCTTCAGGTAATTGAAGAGTTCGTTGGGTTAAGTGTGTACCAGTGATTACGACCGAAAGCATGTAAAAGCATGAACAGAAGATTCACTCTTACCAGAGAAAAAAGATGTGTAATTAATTGATCAAAGGAAAGGTGAAAAGATTATGCCAGCAAGAAACAAACACTGTTTTATTAAGTTCCAGAAGCACTACATCAGAAAGATCATAATACATAGTATAATCAGAAACAATAATTTACTAAATTACAGGATAAACCTATTGCATTAAGTCCTTTGTTGTTGTTATTGATTCTCTCCGAGAGAATCAATAACGACAACAAAGGAAAAACAGACAAAATTTAACCTTCGTTAAATGGAAGAGACAGCCAACACAAAGTTGAGTTTGTTTCATGAATGGGGAATGCCAAGTGCATGGAGATGCTTTCGTCTTCCAAATCGTACATATACAGGTTCCTTCTTCTTTTCCAATAGATTGCATTGCCTTTTAAACCAAAGGCCGAGGCTGGGGAAGGATAGGCATTATGCTTGCCGAGAAATATGGCCATATCACCTATGGTGTTCACAGTCTCCCATTCACCACTACTGAAAACAGCTTTGAAGATCGTGACATCTGAAACTTCACCGTCGTTTGTGATTACAGAAATGAGCAATATCTCTCCACCAGCTCCAACCAGATACTGTATACATTCCGTATGGGGAAAACTTAAATCAACAATTGATTCGCCACTAACAACTCGTGTAAAATCAAGTTCAGGATCCAAGAAATCAGCCATTAGTAAATCCAAGTCGCCTGCCAGAGCAAACAGTTTTCCGTCAAAGTTTATAGCTCTATAAATCAAGAGATCATCATCCCCTCCGACATTCCGTTCAACAAATTCATTATCTCCAAGGTAACAAGACCTGAGGTTGGTTCCGTATCTGAAAAAGACAATACGACAACTTCTATCCATTTTGGGAGATGAGAAGACAAAAGCATAGAGAGCAACATTGCGATTAATGGACAATTCAGGCAGCTGTCGTTTCTCCATGCTAAGAATATTTAAAATGCACAATTGCTGGGTGCACTTGTCATTCAAAACCAACAAACCCTCATAGCAAACTTCAACATATTTATTTTCCAACTCAGGAACATTAGGAATGTAATAGTGATCATCTGTTATGCTATAAAATGAAGGCCGTTTACCGTTATCCCCATCAAGTATCATGAGCGAAGTGTGTGGCTGACGCAGTAAGGGAGGTCGAGAAATCGTCAGCTCTTGCCAGTCTCCTGTTTTTTCTGATAAAAGCTGCAAACAAGAACACCAAGTCAGTCAATACAAAAATAAAATCTAAAGTTTAACTGTCTAGTTAAAATACATTAATGAAAAACAAAATGCAAGTCCTCATTCCACAAATTCCAAAAAAAGATGGTAGTAAATATAGATAAATTTTATAATACTAGTAAATTGGGACAGGAGATTACCTTCTCGGTTTGTAAGTCCTTTTTTTTCCCTAACTTCGTCGCAGCATAGAGTTTGTCATCCGATTGGTAGTTTAGGTATATTGGTTCACATTGTTTCCTAATCCAACCAACACATTTAGGAACACCTTTTGATCCGTAGAAGTCTTGGTAAGTGGTGCCTAATGCAAATGTGTGGTACCTCTTGGTAGAAAGAGAATAGAACAAAATATGGTCATTGACAGACCTAGGAAAATAAATTTTGTTGGAGGTTCCTTTTATAGTGGATTCCACACAAAAGGATAATGGACGGCTTACGAACAACATTCTATTGCCCAAACTCTCAACTGTTTCCCATCTTTTCTTCAAGACATTCCACTGAAGAATGTATAGTGACTTCCCATCATCACTCACAAATACAGCGATTATGTTGCCATCACTCTCCAACATGTATATATCGCCACCTGAAGCCATGAGCATAGATATGTACTCGGGTGCTTCCTCAAAATAGAGTTTGTAATTCTCCGGATTATAAATGAGAAGACCTCCATCAACACCAAGAAAATAATATAAACCATTGCAGACAACAGGATTGCAAAATGAAAACTCAAAGGAGTTCATATTGATTTCGTCAAGAACTTCATGAATGGTCCACTCAGAATCTCCAACTTTCCTATAACATATGGTGGTAGAGCCAGCATACATTCCAACTGCAACAACCAGACAATCCGGCAAAGTTGGTGCTGAGGAAAAATATACCGAACAATACTGCCCAGAGTATCCATCATGTGGAAGCCTGACTTCTTCTTTCGTAAAGGGGTTGAGGAAAAACAATTCATCACAGTGCTCAATCATTAGTATCCAATCATCTCGAGTGGCCCGAATAGTAGTGCCTTTCATATTCGGTGAGTCGAACTGGTAAAGTCCACCATAAATTGGGTGGAGAAGTTTGTTCTTTGAGTGCATTAAAAACGGAGAGAAGCAGTCTGAATTTACTGGTGCAAGTCGTCGAAATTGCTGATTAGTCATCAGCGAAGATACTGAATTCCATGTTTTACATACAGAAGAGAACACGGCCCTGTCCCCAGCAAAGATCCGTGAAAATACCTCGCAAAGAAGATCAGTTGGAAGCTCAGCCCATGATCTCGGGTTTTCAGCTGATTCCAGGCCGACTGGTGACTCTGCTTTTGCCATAACAACTTTTTAAAAAGAAATCTGCAAAGATGCAGACCATAAGATTTAATAAATAGTTCTTGATAATTGGTAAACATGCTGGATATCATATGAAAGTTTGGGGTTCGAAGCCTAGGAGAGGTCGGTTTAGGTTTTAAAAAAAAACAGTGATGAAAATGTAGACAGCAGAAACAAAGGAAGTGATATAACATCAAAAAAATCTAACTAAGTACCATACTCCAACCTTAGAATTCCAATCTGAAGGAAACCTGTAGTAATCCAGATTTATTAACAATCTTCCACATTCTAACTCCAATGAATAGGCAAATTAATCAATTTATTAAGTAGAAAACAAGGATAGAAACGAATAACAGATTTTGAGCAAATTAATTCAAGCATACATAACAGCAACAGGAATTTAAGGAACAATATCATAATACTTACTTTTGCCAAGAAATTCTACTATTTCACAATCGGGTAGATTCAAGGAACAATTTTTTAGACCAATTGAACTCAAATACAATTAACCTTTTTCCAGATTTAAGGAACAAATTGAAGGGGGTAATTTCACATATTCATGATAGATTAATAATTGATAAACAATATGCAATCGTAATAATTGAGAGATTTACCTCTTTGCTCGAACTGTGACTTGCTCCGATTGAAGAGGTTCTGCTGAGTGGATGGCTTAGCAATTTGTATATGTTTTTCTTCAGAAAAAAAAAAATTGCATACGAAAGAATGAGCAATAGGATCAACCGGATCTTGGGTGAAGATTGAGCTATATGAGCTACAGTAGGTTGCATTGTGGTGACCACAGTTGTACATACTCTTGGTTAATAGGGTACGGTTTCGGATATCTAATTTATTTTTTTAAAACATTAAAAACTCTAAAAGTTTATATATAGATAAATTAAGTCACAAAGCTTTTTTTTTTTAGGCAGAAAATCATTCATTCAATAAATTTGTAGAAATTGCTACACAAATTCGGAACAGCGTAACCTACCAATTAAACATGATCATGTGAATCTTAATACATTCAAATATTCCAATAAAACAAGGAAGGCAACCTGCTGTTATTTGTCATAGACTCATAGGAGAGTATACACCAATCAGGATGTTCAATATACCATACATGACTAACGGACCGAGTGGCAAGCAACTCTACTCTGTTAATGAGGCCCTTAACACACTTTTGGACCCAAAATTGTGTTTGCCCAACAACTCTGTTGAACCCCTTAACACACCCCTTTTTATTCATCCTATTTATTTCTTTCACACTCTTACACATCTATTACACCCTCTTACACATACCCCACATACCCCACACTTCTCTCTCTTAAACACATACCTCACCTCTTACACTTATATTACACCTCTCTTACACCCCTATTATATTCCCTACTAAAACCTACTAGACACCAACTCTTATCCAAACACTTTTTTTCACCCTCTACTAACAACTCTGTTACTATTCATCTGTTAACTAACACACTTTACTCTACTAGCCAATTCTTGGCCACTCAGTCCGACAATAGTTAAAAGTGCACAAGACTTTCACTAAAATCTAGACTAGTGTAATACACTTTGAAAGATACATAATATCATCTCAAGTTCCAGACCAACAACACTCTTAGTTCAATTTATTTGAAATTCTCTTAAACTGATTTCGACTATACACTTAAACTACGAAAACTTGAACTGAACACAACTGAAATTAAGGTATCTGAACAGAGCTTAAGTCAATCCTAGCTAAGGAGCAGCCGAAGGCCTAGCAACAAGAAGCTCCACATAAACGAAGCAAACCTGGAACTCTCCCCGTATCAAACATAACGAACCGTCAATTCATGTTATTTTAATTTTACACCAGTTTTTATCATTATATGCATTTTCTGATCATGTAGTTGCAAAAGGTACACCTTACACCACCAATGTTTTGAATTAAACTACCGATTTTGTTGTTTGTTCAAACAAGAAAAAAAAGTAAAAAAGAATAATTTCTCAGATAAATAAACAAATACTAGAAAATTCAAAATAAGATTCGGACAAAGTAATACATACACTGCAATAACAACACACTTGTGAAACCCAGAATTATTGTGAACTAGTATAAATAATGTGAAGTACTAGCAATTACCAACTAAAGGCTTGTTCTATATAGGAACAACTTACAAAGCAAACATACCAAACACCAAACCTTCTTCTTCATCCACTCCACTCTTTCATAACCTAAACACCATTTTTCTAATCTCACTAAATCAACACTAAGCTTTCACTTCCATACTACTATATATATATTGCACCTGCAGAGTCATCAACTTATCACAAAACATGCAGCAAACAATGGAGCAACTTGGTGAAGACGAGCTTGTGAAAGAACTTCTTGATGATGAATCTCCATTTTTCATGTTTCATCAAGCATCGGAGTCCTCGTCCAATTCGGTAGCTTCGCAGCTCTCATCGGTTGTTTATTCTGGTCCAACTGTAGAAGATATTGAAACTGCCTTATCCTTTGCTAAGTATGGAATCCACAATTTCTCCCGTGAAGAGAATTCTGTGGCAAATAGGTACGTACTTTGGAAATTATTTATCTTCTTTCTTATCTAGTACTACATATCATAATGGAAATTTTTTAAAATTTTTTTTTTTTTTTGAAATAATTTATGTACAGAATTTCATTGCTGGCTGAAGGGGGCCAACAATACTTGAGCAAAGATGACAATGCTTATAGGTATACTCTGAGGATTAAGAGTTGTACCACTGCCATGGCTGATGATGGCTACAAGTGGAGGAAATATGGCCAGAAGTCCATTAAGAATAGCCCTAATCCAAGGTCAATCTTCTCATGCAATTTTGATTAGTATATTTATCATTTTTATTACCTCATATCTTTTTTGCATGATACCCTACATTCCTTTATGCTAGGAAACCTTTCCATTTTGACTTTCCGAATACCCGTCCAATCTCAAATTATTAAAAGTACATTATACTAATGGCGGAATCGTAAATATAAAGTACGGATAGACGATACAATTAATGATATATTAGATAATCGGATGGAGTGGAATGTCATGTCATAATATTCAAAATTCTAACCAATAGGACGCCCTCTACCGCCGCCTCTGCATCACACTTAAATTTATTGCAGTGACATTAACGTACTCGTCATATTGCAGGAGCTACTATAGGTGCACGAACCCGCGGTGCAGTGCCAAGAGACAAGTGGAGCGGTCCACCGATGACCCGGACACCCTAATCATAACCTACGAAGGACTTCATTTCCACTTCGACTACCCATTTTTCATGCTGGATAATCCGCCCGAAACGGATCCACCAACAAAGAAACAAAGAGGACACAGATCAGATGCCCAATACCAGCAGGCCGACAATATTATTACCCAATCAGAAGATTTGGTCCATGGACTTGCAGAGAATGTGAGCCCAAATCAAACAGGTCCATGTGAAATTGAAGAGGAAGTTGTATTTGGGCCAGGACAAGGTCTCCTCGAGGATATGGTGCCATGGATGATAAGGAAGCCATTGATGCAATCTTCAAAAACATCTTCTTCTTCTATTTCACAGGAATCATTTGGCCCCTCTTCACCGTCTTCCTCCAATTCATTTTCTTGGTCACCTCAAGCATCATTCCCAGGCTTCATTTGAGGTGTGGAATTTTAGGATCTTATATATTATACTAGTTTCAGAGTATGTATAATACTAGATTTTACATGTTTTATACGTGCTATATATATATGTGATAATGTAATAATAAATCGAACAGTATGGTCTTATAGATACCTAAGTATTCAAATAATACTTTTTGTTTGTAAGGTTTAATATTAATTTTGTAATGTGTAACATTAATGAGATATGTTATCATGTATGGAATCATGAGTTGAGCCAAAATTGATGGTTCGTATAGCAAGCAAAGTTTAAGCTGTAGTAGTAGTAACATAGTACTATGTCTTTTGACGGGATTAGCCCATTAGGTTTATCAGCTAGGGTTTTGCACTATTTATACCCTTGTAGGACCCTCTTTTGTTATGAGGCTATGAATGAATTGTTTTGTCTACACTGAGAATGTTTACTTCCATAAGAGTGTTGTGATCAATGTCACAACGAATCAAGTGTGAAAGACAACCTTGACGATTCCGTATTCATCTCAGTAGGGATCCACGTGATCGTGGTGAAGGCTTTATGTACATACGTGATTGTGTGGAGATTTAATTTTCTGTTTTATCTTGTGTTAACATTAGATCCGAGATTGGAAATCAGATCCATCATCTTGGTATCTAGAGCCATTGGTTGTTCTGAAGAACCGTAGTAGCTTCCGCACCACAAAAGAGGATTTTCGCACGAATCTGGCAGCATTGCTCAGCCGGACGAAGAACAGTGACTCCTGTTGATCCAACTGTTCGATCGACACGAAATATCGTCAGCAATTAGAAGACTCTCCCGTTGATCCAACTGTTGGATCGACACGAAATTTCGACAGCAATTAGAAGACTCATCAATATCTTCGATCTGGAAGGTGGAGATCGGAAACCGAGCAATATTGACGGTCCAGAACAGATGCACCGCACAACAACAAATACAGAGACGATGTCCGAAGGAAGATTACCCCGATTGGAAGCAGAGCTCGTGAAAAACACGAAAAAGCTAACCACTAGAGTCCAAAGGGCGATTGCTTGAATCAAGGGCAACAACAAATGGTGTGACATCCACACTGCGCGTAAACGTGCATCAGCACCAGTGCGACACCACTTGTCGAGCCGACATGCGCGCCAGGTCCATATTCCAGAGAGATTTCAGTGCATCTCGTAAATCATGAAACTTCCAAGGAATTGAACCCTCGGTTGCATTAAACGACCAATAAATGCAAATCGAGAAC